>CAUYON010011729.1:0-12337 GCA_963573935.1 Arctocebus calabarensis
TGCCTCTGCCTCCCAAGTAGCTGGGATTACAGGCGCCCGCCACAACGCCCGGCCATTTTTTGGTTGCAGCCGTCATTGTTGTTTGGCGGGTCCTGGGGCTGGATTCGAACCCGCCAGCTCAGGTGTACGTGGCTGGCGCCTTACCCGGTTGAGCCACAGGTGCTGAGCCGATGTGTTATAATTTTAAAAGTATTTTCAATGCTTTATCTTACTTGGATTTGGGGACCCATCCAATAACTGATGATATAAGGATGGGGCTTGTCATCCATCCTCGAAAGGGAGGAGACGGATGCGTGAGGAGGGTGTTGCTCCTGGGAAGTCCCTTGCGGCTGGGATGAGTCAGGGCTGGCCTACGACAGCGTCCAGGAGGTTGGAGCTGGTGTCATTTCTGCTGCCCCGACTCTTTTCTAAAATCTGATTTTGAGGGAAAGGATGAGTCTATCTCCCTTGAAGATGAAATAAGAATTCTCCGGATTCAGACATTTCTCTTAAATATGGTAAAACCTACATGGAAGTGTTAATCAAAGATATATAAGAAAGGTTAATCAATTAAGTATGGAACAGTTTTATATACATAGAGAAATGTCTATATACACATATGAAAAGTTAGATGTCCCTTTAGACATTCAGATCATCTGGAAAGGGAATTATAAGTACAGAAAAACCCTCTCTGGCCTATTTGGAGGGTCTGCATTTGGGTAGACTGCTATCTACCCTGCCTCAGCCCCTAACTAGACCTGTCACCCTAACACTGAAGCAGCATCAAAAAGTCTGTCTGCTCATCCCTTCCATAGCCCAAAGTTTGTAACTTTACTATTTTTTCCCCTTTGTTAAGAACACTTAACACAAGACCTATCATTTCAACAGGTTTCTAAGTATACAATACTGTATCGTTAGCTATGGGCACAGTGTCATACATCAGATCTCAAGAAGGTCCTCATCTTGCATGACTGACATCTTATATGCATTGCGTAGGAACACCGTGTTTCCCTGTCCCCAAGTCCCTGACAACCACCATTATATTCTTTGCTTCTATGAATTTAACTACTTTAGATGCTTCATGTAAGAGGAGCCAGGCAATTATTTGTTTTTCTGTGACTGGTTTGTTTCACTTATACAATGTCCTCAGGGGTCTTCTATGTTGTCACATATTGCAGGATTTCCTCCTTGTTAAAGGTAGAGTAATAATCCATGGTATGTGTATATGTAAATATATATATGTAAAATATTTTCTTTATTCATGGACATTTAGGTTGTCTCCACCTCTTAGCTCTTGTGAATACACTCTGTAATGAACATGAACATGGGAGTATGGTTATCTCTCTGAGATACTGACTCCAATTCTTTTGGATAAATACCCAGAGCGGGAGTGCCAGATCATACCCGGTCGTTCTAATTTTAACTTTTGGAGAAACCACCAGACTGTTTTCCATGATGGCTGTACCATTTTGCATTCCTAGCAACAGTGCACAAGGATTTCAATTTCTCTACATACTTATCAACACTTGTCTTTGTCCTTGTTGTTTATAACAGAATACCTGAAATTTTTAAGAAATAGAATTTTTATGTCTTACAGTTCTGGAGTCTGGGAAGTCCAAGGTTGAGGGAGTGAATCTGGTGAGAGGCTTCTTGCTGCTGGGGACTCTCTGTAGAGTTCCAAGGTGGCACAGGTCATCCCATGCCAAGGGGGCTAAGTGTGCTAGCTCAGGTCTCTCTTCCTCTTCTTACAAAGCCACCAGTCCCACTCCTGTGATAACCAGTTAATCCATGAATGCATGCTCACGACCCAATCGCCTCTTAGAGTTACTGCCACATTGGAGACTAAGTTTCAGAGGGAGGAACATTCAGACCATAGCACTTGTCTTTTGTGTTTCTGACAATCAACATCCTAACAGACTTAAGCAGCTTTACCATTTGATCCTAACCTAATGGGGTTTAATCCCCATTGGTTCCACCAAAGATGGAAGGAGAAAAAGAGAAGGGAAAGACGAGAGCAGCACTGAGCCTCGGAGTTACCCTCCTGCCTGCTTTACCCAACTCTTCCTCTGCTCCCCCTCTCCAGGATGCTGACTTTTCCACACCCATGTCCTGGATTAGCGAGTCCCAGGTTTCGCAGATGACTGAGATTCTTACGACTAGAATCAAAGAAATCCAGAGGCGGTTTCCAGCCTGGACCCCTGACGAGCACCTGAGAGGTACGTGTAGCACCAGTCAGTTGTTTCACGGCACAGCATTAACACAGATGCATGTAACACGCGTATGCTGCCCCAGATTCCCCCAAATCGCAGCTGCCTCCTACTAGGCAGTTAAGAAAGAAAGTTGGCCTGGCGTAGTGGCTCACGCCTGTAATCCTAGCACTCTGGGAGGCTGAGGCTGGTGGATCACCTGAGCTCACAGGTTTGAGACCAAGCTGAGCAATTGTGGTCATTGTCTCTAAAAGTAGCCGAACATTGTGGCAGGTGCCTGTAATCCCAGCTACTGGGGAGGCTGAGACAAGAGGATCGCTTGAGCCCAAGAGTTTGAGGTTGCTGTGAGCTGTGGTGCCACAGCACTCTACCAAGGGCGACAAAGTGAAACTCTGTCTCAAAAGAGAAAGTTAACCGCTGAATCCCCCGAAGCAGTAAAGTGCTGCCAGGCTAGCGTTATTCTATCCTGTGCATTTCAGGTGGACTCTGTGCCTACAGTGGGGGTGCTGGTTATGTCAGAAGCAGCGAGGACCTGAGCTGTGACTTCTGCAACGATGTCCTTGCCCGAGCCAAGTATCTCAAGAGACATGGCTTCTAAAACTTCAGATGAATCCAAGTTATTATCACCGATGAGGCCTCTATAGTTACACAGATAAAACTAGCCATTGGGGCCTATAACTACAGATCGGAGTTTTGACCTGAAAGTCATCGAGATACCATGAATCACATTAAAGGAAGAATTATTACCTGCATTTTGTGATCTGTGTGTGTGTGTGTGGGGGGTGCAGTGAGACTTAAGGGTTACGACATCTCTTTAAAGGTGTTTCTATGGACATTAATTATAATGTGGGTTTCTATTAAGTGAATCCTATACCTCATTCATTAGTATTGCCAGATTTAGCAAATAAAGATACAGGAAGCCCAGTTTAAATTTGAAATATATTTGAAATTTGAAAAATAACAAATAATTTTTTAGTATCAGTCCCATGCAATATTTGGAACACTTTTATACTAAAAAATTATTCATTGTCTATCTGAAATTCAAATTTAACTGGGCTTCTTGTATTTTATCTGGCAACCCTAACATTGACTTGTTTGATAAAAATCAGAGTTTCCAATTGTAATTGATAACTTTTGATGAGAAAAAGGGGAAGGTGGCGAGCAGCCTCCTCAGCAGCATGAAATATTAATAGTTTCAGGAAAGTCGCTTGCTAACTTTGCAACATCGTTTTAACCCTAGGTTTGTCTCTGTCATTGAAACTACCTCTTCCTGTCCTTTCCTGAACCTTCTCTTGCATCCAAGCTCCCTAACTTCATACCCAAAGTAGCTGGAACTCATTAAAAGATTCCCTTATTTGGGGCACTTATGTCATTAAGAGAGCCAGGCCACATCAGCTGAAGCTGCCCTCAAGTATATTGACTATGCATCATACCGGTAAAGTATTGAATTTGAGAATTTTTGTTCTATAAAAGTAGTTACTGTCTCATTCCACCAACTGTACAATGTTGGCACTTTGCGAAATATCATTCTCGAACAAGTGTCATCATCTCAAGCAGGTTCAGTTTGTCTCTAAACGATTTTGTCTCTTTCGTTTTGTTTTATCTTCTCTTTTCTTTGTCCCTAAATAATGTTTTGAAGCAACTCCTATGTGTCAGCACTGTAAAAAGCACAACTGGCAGTCTCTCTGCCCCCAACAATTGTCAAATTATAAAATATAGTTGGGGTAGCAGCCCACACAGAAGAGAAGGGAGTGAAGAGAAGCACTAGCCAGAGTTATTGATAGTGTAGTCGGCCCTCCATAGCTGTGAGTTCTACATCAGTGGATTCAACCAACCAGGGATCAAAAATATTCAGAAAAAGAAATTGTGTCTTGGGAGGATGAGGCAGGAAGATTGCTTGAGCCCAGGAGTTCAAGGTTGGAGTGAGCTATCTTCACAACCCTGGACTCCAGCCTGGATGACTGAGTAAAGCTGTCTCTAAAAAAACAGAAAGAAAAAAAATCACATCTGTACTGAACTGGTACAGACTTTTTTGGTTATTAATCCCTAACCAATACAGTGTAACAGCTATTTATTTAGCATGTATATTGTAGTAGGTATTATAAGTCATCTATACATGATTTAAAGTATATAGGAAGCTGTGGTTTTATTAGGTATTGCACCATTTTATATCAGGTGCTGGAGCATCTGTGGATTTTGGTATCCTCTGGGGCCCTGAAACTAATCTCCCATAGATACCAAAGGATAACTGTAATTCATCAACAGAAACTTGCCTTGGTCACAAAGCTGGCAAGGGATAGGACCATAATCCAAAACTAGATTTCTTCAGTGTCAAAGCCTATCTTTTTAAGTTTTTATTTTTTCCTAAGTGGCCCATGTACAGCCTTAGATGACTGACATGTGTAAGCACATATGTGCATTATGGTGGATGTTCAACTATCCTGGTTTACCTGGAACTAGTGGGGTTTGAGGACATAAGACTTCAGTGCTAAAACTGGTAAAATTAAACCAGGAAAGTACTGGGCAAATTGGAATGAATTGGATGCTCTAGCTAGGCATTCCCTTTCCAGGAGATAATTGAGAATGTGTGAGGACAGTTTTTCCTTCCCTCCTTCCCGCCTCTTCACTCTCTTCCTTTTGTTTTTGCCACAATGCCTGGAGTAGGGGCTTGGAAGGAGACCGTACAGCTAAACATTTTGCAACTTGTGCTGAACAAATGGTCCTACCCAAGGAAGAACATAAATTATTATTATTATTATTATTACTATTATTATTTACATCCTGAGTTATCTTTTAGTCAGCTTTTTAACCTATAACATTTTTTCAGAGCCATCCATGCCTTTGAAATGTAAACATTTAGGAATAGGTGGCCTCTGTGCCCCTTTTCCTATAAGTTAAGCTTTTGGGTACCTTTCTGTTTTTATCTTCTTCTTTCCTATCTCTTATCCCAGAGATAGGAAAATTTTTACTATCCCTTCTGATAAAGGAAAGAATATACAGCAAATGGTGCCAAGTCTTTTTTAGAGGAGGACAGGTTATTGTTAATTGAGAACTTATGTATGTCATAGCAGTATAAAAGGATTATTGGCTGCATACAGAGAGTGGGATTTCTTTCTGTATTTGTAATTCTTTGCAGATGCTCAATCTTGTTCATGTTCCTCTGCTTTATGCTTAATCAATAATGAAACTGCTTTTTTTCTTTTTGATGTTTTATGGAGATATTTAAATTCCCCCACAATACAAAGAGGAAAGAGTATTTGGTTAAAGATCACTGAACTCTGGGTGTGTAGGGTACTGGTGTCCCATAGTAAGACTTAATTACATTAAAGTTGGAGGTTTTCTTGTTTGTGTGTTTTAAGGGCAAGATTTTCATCTGGACACCAGAGATTTCTTCTTATAGACTGTGAATTACATCACACAAAATAGTTCTGTCCCCAATCAAATACTATGCAAACACTATTCACAGTTGAGTTGGATAGTCACCTGAGATTACTTTATGTTCACGAATAACTTTTTATTATCTACGGAGTTAGTAATTTTCTTTTACCTGCTATTTTTCTTTTCTTTGTACTTACCACTAGGTCAGCTTTAAATCTCCTTTCAGTTGGTAGCTCATATCAATGAGTCTATCAATTGTTCTCGAAGGACTCTTTCATAGAAACTTCTGACCTGCTCCTGTCTCAGGTAAGTTAGAAAGCTCTCTAAGCATCCCCATCACTCCTTTGAACTGTCCTATGTCACGTCTTTTATTTTTCACATCCTTTCTTTTTTTTGAGACAGAGCCTCAAGCTGTCACCCTGGATAGAGTGCTGTGGCATCACAGCTTACAGCAACCTCCAATTCCTGGGCTCAAGCAAGTCTCTTGCCTCCACCTCCCAAGTTGCTGGGACCACAGGCGCCTGCCACAATGCCTGGCCTTTTTTTAGTTGCAGCCGTCATTGTTGGTTTGGCGGGCCCGGGCTGGATTTGAACCCGCCAGCTCAGGTGTACATGGCTGGCGCCTTAGCCCGCTGAGCCACATGCGCCGAGCCTTTCACATCCTTTCTTGGTTTGCTCCTTTGTCTTGATAGACCACATCCTCCAGCAGCTTTTGAGAAAAATGAATGGGAGATAAGTTTTTTAAAACCATTCATGTCCAAAAAAATTTAAATAATAATAATAAAAAAAAATTCATGTCCAAAATATGATGTTTTTCTTTTTTAAAAAAACCTGTATAATTTAGGTTTTTTAATTGTCCCATTACTAAGCATCTATTCAGAAAGAAAAAACTCATTTTATTGTAAGGACATTTGCACTAGATTGCTTATCACAGCTCAATTTATAATTGCCAAGATATAGAAACAACCTAAATGCTTACTAACCCATGAATGGATTAATAAACTGTGATGTATGTACACCATGGACTACTATTCAGATATAAAATAGACTTTACATCTTTTTTTTAGTAACCTGGATGGAGTTGAAACACATTCTTATTAGTAAAGTATTACAGTAATGGAAAAGCAAATATCCAATGTACTCAATACTAATATGAAGCCAGTAGGCAAACTAATATAAGCCCACACAAGAGAAAAACTCAATTCAGGTTGTGGGGAGAGGGGCATTGGTGTGCTCCTACCTAATGGGCACAATGTAAGGGTATATGGTACACCTCAGGGGTGGGACACAACCACAACAAGGACATTACCTAACAATTAGGTTCAAACATTGTAACCTAATTGTTTGTACTCTCATATTAATCTGAAATTTTTTTTTTTTTTGAGACAGAGCCTCAAGCTGTCACCCTGGGTAGAGTGCTGTGGCATAACAGCTCACAGCAACCTCCAACTCCTGGGCTTAAATGATTCTCTTGCCTCAGCCTTCCAAGTAGCTGGGACTATAGGAACCTGCCACAGAGCCCGGCTATTTTTTTGTTGTAGTTGTCATTGTTGTTTGGCAAGTCCAGGCTGGATTCGAACATGCCAGCTCTGCTGTATGTGGTTGCCGCCTTAGCCGCTTGAGCTACAGGCACCGAGCATAATCTGAAAATTTTTTTAAAGATTTTTTAATTGATACATAATATATACATATTTATGGGGTACGTGTGATATTTTGATAAAGGCGCACAATGTGCAATAACCTTTTTTTCTATTTTCACGTGAATTGATGATTTATTATAGAATTCTTGTTCAGAAATAATTTTCCTTTGGAATTTTGAAGGCATTGCTCCTTTGTTAATTCTTTATATATGACATTTCTCCTCCTTTCCTTTAGAAGATTATAGGATCGTCTTTCTGTTGCATGTTTGACATTTTATGATGATGTACTTTGGCAGGGTTCTAATTTTATCAGAATAACACCCTAGCCTTTCTCATCCTACCTTCAGGAAGCCTGATTTATGTATGTATGTATGTCTTTTTTGAGGCAGAGTCTCACTTTGTTGCCCTGGGTAGAGTGCTGTGGCATCATCATAGCTCACAGCAACATCAAACGCCTGGGCTTGAGCAATCCTCTTGCCTTAGCCTCCAAGTACCTGGGACTACAGTGCCCGCCACTATGCCCAGCTAGTTTTTCTGTTTTTAGTAGAGACGAGGTCTCACTCCTCCTCAGGCTGGTCTCTTGAACTCCTGAGGTCAAGCAATCCACTCACCTGGGCCTCCCAGATAGCTAGGATTACAGGCATAAGCCACCGTGAGGCGCCTTGGGAAGCCTGTGTTTTAGACATCTCCTGGTTTCACCCAACAGTAGTACTTGCACGTACAGCAGTGGTTTCATTTTCCTGGGGGAGACAGGTGAACCTTTTGTCAGTCCTGAAGGGAAGGCTCCCATGGCCCTCAGAGGACCGACTACTACCTCTACCATTGTTTTCCTTACCTCCTGCTTTGCTCACTGACACATGACAATGTGTCAATTCTACTGATAATTCATTTGCCTCAAATCACAGAGATCCAGGACTCTGGAATTATGTAATCTAATCCTGGGGAAAACACAGGGTTTATGTGGTCTTAGGGGGTCTGCTTCTGCCTTATTTGATGAAGCTACATTGGGACATCTTATTTGAAACAACCCAGGAGAAAAAACTATTTTTTCTAAAAAACTGATGTGATAACACAGGCTCTAAGGACAGTTACAGATTACAGCCTGTGAGGCATCATCCTTTCTAAGCTCAGCATAGTGAAAACACAATGCTGAACATACCGAAGCATTTTTTAAAAGGCTTTTGTTATTCTGATTTTCTTCTTGGCTGCTGTGGGAAACTGTTTACAGTTCATGATTGTTTATTCATTCCTAAGCACAACCGGGAAGTCCTCCTCTAGTGTATTTCTCCTGAGGCTGATATATTCCCCACCCAAGGTAGTCATGAAGACTCTTATGTCTCTGTAGATAACATCACAAACCTAAAGGTAATTTTTGCTTTTGAGACGGAGTGTCACTCTCTTGCCCCAGGCTAAAGTGGCTGTGGAGTCACAGCTTACAGTAACCTCAAACTCCTGGGCTCCATGATCTAAAGGTAATTAATTTCTCAGATGTTGAGCTCCAGTGAATTGGCTGAGCCACCCACACCAGCAACCCAAATCCAGAAAATGACTCATGTGGAATTGTGACCCTAGGAACCAAAGCATCTTTTCTACATCCCTATAATTTTGCTCCAAATTTAGCCAATTAGCAAATCTAATCGCCTAATCCATGGCCCACCAAATATCCTTAAAATATCCTGACTCCTAAATTCTCAGGGAGGCAGATTTGAGTTCCTTCTGTCTCCCTGCTTAGTGCTATAGTGAATTAAACTCTTCCTCTGTTGTAAACTCTGCTGTCTCAGTGTTTGACTTCCTCTTGGGCAGTGGGCAAATAAACCTGGTCGGGTGACAACAATTTAGGGAATCATCTGGCTTGCTTGCCCTTGTGGGTAATACCTGTGGTTCGGCAGACTCTTACCAGTGGGGTGAATTCTAAAACGGGCCCTAATGGCTGCTCAGTTCTCTCGAACTCAGGGCTGTTTCTGGCTCTACTAGTGGGACATTGGCAACTGGTGCATTGACCTATTTATGGTAGAGAAATAGCTTCTGGAAATGGAAGACATCCAGGTGAGTATTTGAAGCATGCACAAAAAAACAAAAACAAAAACACACACACACACACAAAAGAAAGAAAAGAAAATGAAGCATGCACAAATACTTCCTTATCTGTACTGTTTGACCTCTTTGGAAGCATTACAACCACTTCGTGGGCCTTCGTTGCCTTTTTGTCTTGGGGAGACTTCTCTCCAACTGGAAGGAGAATAAGGAGTCTGAGGAATACGCTTGAATTTCTGGTTTGACTTGTTTTGGAAGGCCTTTTTGTCTTGGTATCCCCTTTAAAAATAAGTACTTTTTAGAAAACTTGAAAGGGCCCGTGTGACGCTATTTTGTTAACGGACTCCATTTTACAGGTTGCTAAGTAATTTGCAGTGTAAATGTTAGTTTTGTAACTTGACTCCTGGCTCCAGTTCCCCTGACCACCCCCACTGGTTCATCAGTACTGGCCCCTTCCTGCTTAGCGACCACCCACCCGTTCCTGGCACCGCCAAGGTATCCAATCAGCAAGTGGAGAGACACCTGGACTCATCCTTGTTCCACCCTTCCCTTATCACATTCCCTCCTCCCAACTTCCTTTTGGTACACTATAAGAATACCTCAGCCCCACCCTTCGGGGCCATTCAGATCGACCCGCCATTTAGGCGGGGCTGAACGGTCCGAGTTTAAGCTTGTAATAAATTCCACCCTTTGTTTTTGCATTGGTGCGCCTGGTATGAGTTTCTTCTGGGGGGGACCCTGAAATTCGGGCACATTTGGGGGCTCATCCGGGATTTCTACCCTGTGACGACCTCAAATCCACGCTCCACGGGTGAGTTGTCCCTTGCCGGCCTTTGTTCTCTCGTCTCTGTCTTGCTTGTTCCGATTTTGGCCAGTACGGGGAAGCGGGACGTGGAAACCCCGATCCCACACAAAGGCGGGGGGACCCCCCCCATGAGTAACTGGGACATGGAAACCCCAGATTTGAATCCCCGTGATGGGGATTTTTGTCTTCTCATTGAGGATTCAGGTGGGTTGTGCCCAACGTCTAGCGCTCAGGCACCAGGTTCGCATTTTGACTTTCTTTTCCAAACTCAGCGCGGCCGCATGTGTTTGTTTATCAGTGTACTTTTGTCTGTTTGTTTCGTTTGTGGGTTATTATACTGGGAAGAAATGGGACAAGCGCAAGCAACTCCTTTAGCCCTAACCCTTTATTTTCAGGATTTTAAGGAAAAAGCTCAGAACTATGGATTCAATGTAAACCGCAGCAGATTTCTCATCTTCTGCTGCAATGAGTGGCCAGCCTTCAATGCCGGGTGGCCACCGGAGGGCACCTTTCACTTACCTATTATTTAGCAGGTCAGAAACATTGTCTACCGCCAAGATTCTCCTATGCCGTAAGCTCCCAGCTGGTGAATAAAGCCCTTCCTCTTATAAACATGGTGCTTGGGTGCTTTTTTTCTAGATCACCCTTGGAGAGAACATGCACATGGTAGTTGCTGCCAATCCTCTGGACACCCACATAGGAGCCCCTGATTGGCCTGGGCAACGTGAACCACTGAGCGTGCCAGGGAGGCAGTTTGGCCTCCCTGTGTGGACACCTCGGCTAGGCTGAGAAAGGACCCCATCGGCAGGTCTTCAAGGAGTCAAACACCAGGAGGAACTGGCATGCAGGAACAGGTACCTACATGGGCAGACATCTAAGACAAGGTATGATCGATCTTGGGGTTCCACTACAGTTGTAGTAAAAGAAGGAGCCTGATCAACTCCTTGGGCATTAGATTGCCAACAGGTTTGTTGAGAGGTGTGTGAGAGTGTGTAGATGTGGTGTGACTGAGAGAACTCTAAGGGTGGAATTGGACCTCCCTTCACAGGGCCTAGGGGAGTGTTGGTTTGCCTCCTATGGCTACGTGGCAGCTTGAGTGAGAAATTGAGGCTGCCCAGGTTAAGAAATAAGTTGCAATTGTATGCATGTGAGTGCTTGAAGAATGACTGAGATGAGTAAGAACAGGTGGAGTTTGCCCCCCTCCATTCATGGGGTGAAACGAATGTGTGAGTGTGCACTTCTTCCCCGCTCCAACTTTGCCCCCTGGCTATTCTGAGAGAAACTGGAAGTTCTAGGTTTTCTGCTTTCTGTCTTTGGTGACGGCCACATGGCCATGTGGGACTTGGGAGAAAATGAAAAGACATTAAAAAAAGATATTGTTGCAGTTTTGTTACTGGAATTTCTTCAGTGAGTCTTTGGTATCAGGAATTTAAGAATTGAGCCTGCAGGCCACAGATCAGTGATAAAATGACATTCTGTTGGACTGAGGGGCATGCAGAGGGAATGGAAAGTGCCAGAGCTACTGGCAGAGGGGCTGTGCCTTGAAAGGTGTTGATGGCACTTGAAAATCTGGGGGAGGGAGTGTGAATCTCATGCTGGACAAGGTTGTATCCACATAAGCAACAGGTCTCCAAGGTGAACAGCCTCTGAAAAGGGGGAGGAAGCGCAGGTCAGAGGTTTCCTGCATAAGTCCTTTGTCTAGGAGTGAATAATTGGCCATGAGAGATATTTTGGCCAAGACTTAGTAGACAGAAAAATACCTTTACAAACTGATTGGGTGTTCTAGCAAATGACTGAATGCAGCCCCTCACCTTAGACAAGGTTATTAAGCCTTTGCAATAGTTTTTGTCTGGGGAAGGGATTAGGGTGTATGCTCCTTAGTCAAGGTGGAGCCATCCAAAATGTATGGGAGTGCTTTGTTCATGAACTTGCTAGGGCTCAGAGGGTTTGCAGCTTGAGATAGGAGTCTGATGTCTGAGCTCACCTGAGCCTGAAAAATGGGGATTCCCTATCCAGCCCTGAGTAAGAAAAACCTGTATCAATGTTATAGCTCACAAAATGTCTCTTATTTGTAAAATGTAATAATTTGGTTGTTTAAATTATTGGGAAAACTGAGTCATTGTCAATCAAAGGATAAATTTCTTGCCTTTTAAACCTTCTAATTATCAGTTTGGCTGAGTGAATGAGTGACTTCATGGTAAACTGGGATCCTGTTTTGTAGGAAGTGAGTTTTTGAGAATAGAAAAATTAGTCAGAATAAGAGAATGGCATTATGTAAAGAAAGTGAAGGGGGG
>CAUYON010011730.1:0-11329 GCA_963573935.1 Arctocebus calabarensis
TAATCAAACTAAAAAGCTTCTGCACTGCTAAGAACACAGTAAGTGTAGCAGGCAGACAGCCCTCAGACTGGGAGAAATTATTTGCAGGTAATGCCTCCGACAAAGTTTTAATAACCAGAATCCACAGAGAACTCAAACGTATTAGCAACAAAACAACAAGTGATGCCATCTCAGGGTGGGAAAAGGACTGGAAGAGAAACTTCTCTAAAGAAGACAGGTGCACGGCCTACAAGCACATGATAAAATGCTCATCATCCTTAATCATCAGAGAAATGCAAATCAAAACTACCTTGAGATATCATCTAACTCCAGTAAGATTAGCCTACATAACAAAATCCCCAAACCAGAGATGCTGGCGTGGATGTGGAGAAAAGGGAACACTTCTACATTGCTGGTGGGAATGCAAACTAATATATTCCTTTTGGAAGGATGTTTGGAGAATACTTAAAGATCTAAAAATAGATCTGCCATTTGATCCTATAATTCCTTTACTAGGTATTTATCCTGAAGACCAAAAATCACATCAAATAAAGATATCTATACTAGAATGTTTATTGCAGCCCAATTCAATAATTGCTAAGACATGGAAGAAGCCTGTCCATCAACCCATAAATGGATTAATAAACTGTGGTACATGTATACCATAGAATACTATGCAGCCTTAAAGAAAGATGGAGACTTTACCTCTTTCACATTTACATGGATGGAGCTGGAACATATTCTTCTTAACAAAGTATCTCAAGAATGGAAGAAAAATTATCCAATGTACTCAGCCCTACTATGAAGCTAATCTATAGCTTTCATATGAAGGCTAAAACCCAGTTATAGCACAAGAAATGGGGAAAGGGGCAAGGGAGGGGAGAGGATGGGTGAGGATGCGTGGTGGGAGGGTGATTGGTGGGATCACACTTACGGTGCACCTTACAATGTTACAAGTGAAAATTACTAAATGTAGAATATAAATGTCTTCATACAGTGATTAAAAGGCCATGAAGGCTATGTTAAATATGTTCAATGAAAATATTTCAGATTGTATATGAAGTCAGCGCCCTATTCCCATGATTGCCCAATGTAACAATTATGATTTAATAAAAATAAAAAATAAATAAAAGTGTTGGCCTTTGTTGAATGGTATGTTTTGCCCAACAAAGCCACTAAAAAGATAGAAACTTATATTCATAAAATGGCAGCTATAATTTTAAAAGCAGACAGAGACTCAGACAATTGATAGGAAGAAATCCAAATAAAATAATAGTTCCTTTAACCAACAACCAAATTAAAGTTTTGTTAATGCTTAATACTGAATGGCAAATTGCTTTGCCAGATTATGTAGGTGTTATTGATAATCATTATCCCGAAGATAAAAGAATTCAATTTCTTAAAAATCCTTGAGGGATTTTACCTAAAATTATTAAATTGGAACCCATATCAAATGCTCCAACTTTTTATACAGATGCTAATAAATTAGAATTTTCTGAATATTTGGGTCCTCATACCCAAAAGGTACAACAATCTACTTATAAGTCAGTAAAAAAGGCAGAATTATATGCCATTATCATGTTATCTGATTATGCTAATCAGCCAATTAACAGAGTAAGTGATTCAATATATTCCACCCATGTTGTTCAAATAATTGAAACAGTTCCTTTACCTACTAATAAAGAGGAGCTTAATAAGTTGTTTAATTCTTTACAACAATTATTTAGAAATAGACAATTTCCTTTATACAATACACATGTTCAAGCTCATTCTAATTTACCAGGACCTATAGCTGAAGGAAATCAAGCTATTGATCAATAAATTGGGTCTGTAGTCACAGCTCAACAAGAACATGCCTTATATCATAACAATGCTAAAGCTTTAATGATATTTCATGGCATTCAGCAAGAGCAATAATTTGATCATGCCCTACTTGTCAAACATTAACTGCTCCTCATTTACCACTAGGAATAAATCTTAGAGGCCTGCAATCTAATCAATTATGGCAAATGGATGTTACTCAGTTTCCAGAATTTGGACAACTGAAATATATTCATCATTCTGTAGATACATTTTCACATTTTTCTTGGGCATCTGCATTATCATCAGAAAAAGCTGATGTAGTAATAACTCATCTTTTAGAAGCATTTGCCATTTTGGGAAAGACAGCAACAATAAAAACAGATAATGGGTCTGCTTACATATCTAATTAGTGTCAAGCCTTTTAAAAAATTACATAACATAAAACATATTACAAGGATCCCTGGCAACAGCACAGTTCAAGTCATAATTGAAAAACAAAATAGAACATTAAAAGAAATGCTAATGAGACAAAAGAAAGGGGAAGATGGTTATAGTATCTCTCCCAGAAATACAATATCTTCAGCTCGTTTTACTCTAAATTTTTAAAATTTAAATGAGGAAGATGAAACACCTGCTTTTAAGCATTGGATAACTGTAACTTCACCACCTTTAAATCAACCAGTTTATTACAAGGACCCATTAAAAACGGATTGGGTCCCCACCAATGTTATACGTTTAGGAAAAGGCTATGCTTATATTTCTACAGGCAACACTCAACTTTGTGTTTCAGATAAATATTTGAAACTCTGGCAAAATCTGGAAGAGCTGTTTCATTATGGGAAAGGAAATGAGGAATGTCGAGAAAATGACAACATCATTTCAGATGATGGAGCTGATATCAAGGATTCACAGACACCAGCCTCGTCGGAGCCAAAGGTGTGAGACAGGCACAGTCATCATGGATCAAATACAATGACTCACCAGAGAAGCCAGTGATGTGGTAATTAGAACCCAGCAAGAGATTAATGCTGTTAATATTTTTCTAGCTATGCTTGCTATTTTATTTACACCTGCTACAGGTGAAAGATATGAATATTGGACTTACATCCCTAACACTCCTGTCTTAAGAGGTGTGAGTTGGTTTGGACCTACGGTGCCTGTTTATGTAAATGAATCATCATGGCTTCTCAGTCCCTATGATACTAGAGGGCCTTTTAAACCTGAAGAAGAAGGCACTGTTATTTCCAATTATTCTAAAGCAACTGGTCCTCCTATTTGTTTTGGTGATCAGAGTCATTGTCTTAATATGGCCATGTAGCCTTGGATCAGTACATTTGACCAAAAACCTGATGATCCTGAAATGCTTAATGAATTATTTATGCTAAGTGCTTATTATTTGGATAAAAGCCACATTGATGGTGCTCTCTATAATCCTGAATTACCTAAATGTGTCAGGCATTCATTTAAAGAAATTCATAATTAGAATCAATGGAATCAATACCAAGGAGAATTTGCTTATATGTTAATTAACACCCCAGGAGGTGCAGTTATTGACTGGGGACCTTTAGCTAGAGTAAGGGTTCCCTCAGAAGACATAATTCCTTTTCATATTCCTATGGATCATGATGAATACCCCATTAATAAAAATAGAGTGTTGGTTGCTACTAAAGAACCAATGCATTGGGGTAAAGGAGGATTCCCCTCCCCATCTCTGGTATGCTGCTTATCCTAAGCAAGAACATTTATGGAAAATTGCTGCTGCTTTACAGCCTTTGAGGGCATGGAAGATAAAGGATTATATAAAGATAAAGAATTAGCATAACATGGAATGAGATTTGACTTAAAAGAAATTAAGTATATGCAAGCCTATTTACAATTGCCTTTTGTATGGTTGAAGGGCAATGTGACATGGAATAAAGTGACAGGCGAATTGTTCTGTTCCACTTGTCAAATGTTCACTTGCATTAACAATTCTTTGATCTTTAATCCTTCTAAGGAACAGTTGTACTTGCTAAGAGCTCACACTGGGGTGTGGCTTCCTGTGAATTTGACCAGAGCTTTGCAAGAATCTTATGCCCTGGGAGGCATGTGTGGCTCAAGGAGTAGCGCGCCAGCCCCATATGCTGGAGGTGGTGGGTTCAAACCCAGCATGGCCAAAAAAAAAAAAAAAAAAAAAATCTCCTGCCTTGTCCATCTTACAACTGCTAGCAGACAAAATGTTGAAATGAAGTAAGTGGTTTCTTGGACTTTTGATTGCGGTTATCTTAGGGATTATTGCTGTTACTGCAACTGCTGCAAGTGCTCATGTGGCTCTAACACAGGAAATACTCAAAACTTTGTTGCCAATTGTCATAAGAACTCTGAATAATTGTGGACTGCTCAAAAACAAATAGATACAGAATTGTATAATGAGGTATTAGACCTTGAACAAGCTGTGTGATTTTGGGGGATGAATCAGTGCATTGGAAGAAACAAGTTAGGCTTAAATGTGATTGGAATATGACTACATTTTGTATTACCCCTAATATGTATAATGAAACTAAATTTCCATGGGATAAAATAAAGAAACATTTGTTAAATAATGAGAATTTAACCACAGAAATTGTTAAATTGCAACATGAAGTATATTCAACTTCTCCTAATAAGTTAGAAAAAGTTGATGGAAATTCAATCTTGCAAGGAATAGTGGAGGTATTGAACAATTGAATCCTCTGCCTAAAATCAATAGGCTTATTGGAAGCTCAGTATGATCATTTGCTTTGTTATTAACTTTAGGATTAATTGTGTGTGTTATTTGTAGAAAAGTAAATCTTAACGAAGAAGAAACTGAAAGACATGCAACTGTTTTTGTTTTGATGATGACTGATATGAATGCCCAGCATCAGAAAAAAACAGGGGGGAAATGTAGGCTAAAAGCCTTTATGCTGTGTGTACCCAGACAGCCTGACAAAAGCAGTTTTGTTTCTTGTTAACCTAAGACTCGTAGGAGGCTCAGCTTGCCTCAGTCATCAGAGTTGTTAAACCTGGAGATTTGGAAATGACAATCCATCTTCAGTGACACAACATTGTGGCTGTTAAGTCTTTGGATATTGGAGCGGAAATCTTCATCCCCACAGACACAGCCCAGAGGCTGATGTGTACAAGGTATGTATCAATAAGCTACATGGACTCTGAGCTAATGGTTAAGCAAGAAAACACGTTCCTGCATTCCCAGGACATTGTGGGTTTCCACAGCTTTTTAAAACAATCAGCCCCTTCTCTAATGTGGTATTGTGACTTAGGGAAGTATGAACAAAACAGTTACTGAATATGTTTTTGTGATAATTATTTTAGGTTAGAAAAATATAAATCAGATAACCAGGAGACTAGTGGGCACCTAGAAAAGGTCAATTTATTTTTGCAATATGATTTGGAAGGAAATTGTGTGATCATAGATTAACAATGTGTATGTGACCAACTGACTATATAAGTTGGCTAAAATTAAAGTTTCTTTACTATCTGCCACATTGAGCTGATAGTCATTCTTTCCTTCACACAATTTCAGCTGCGGTCTTGCCCTTGCATCTGCGGCCACTTTCGGTGATTAATACAGCAAATATACTGGTTTAGTTATGGCAAATTTCTTCAACATGTGCATGTCATTGAAGTATTTAATTTCTCCATCATGGATGAAACTCAGTGTAGCTGGATACAGGGTCCTGGGTTGAAAGTTGTTTTGTTTAAGGAGATTAAAGGTCAATGACTTCTCTCTTCTATATTGAAGGGTTTCAGCAGAGAGATCTACAGTCATTCTTGGTTTTCATACATCTAGTGGCTTGTAGAATTTTCTCCTTCATATTATCTTTGGCAAAGCTAATTATAATGTGTCTTTATGAGAATTTTTATTTGGATTGAGTCGTGCCAGTGTTCTGAAACTGTCTGCTATCTGAATTTCAGATTCTCTTGGCATGTCTGGAAAATTCTCTTTGATTATTTCATGAAGTAAAGCATATGTATCCTTCACAGCAACCTCATCACCTTCAGGTATTCCTATAAGGTGAATATTAGATCTCTTCAAATTATCCCAGAGCTCTCTGAGAGAATGATCTGTTTGTTTTGTTCACTTTTATTCCTCTTTGAGCATTTGGGAATGTTCAAAAGCTTTGGCTTCAATGTCAAAGATCCCTTCTTCTGTATGCTCCATTCTGTTACTGAGTTCTACTGTATTTCTCAGATCTTTGAGGGCTGCTAGTTCTTGCCTTAATGTGTCAAAATCTTTGGTCTTTGAATTCATTGAATTCTTGAGACATCTTTTGAATTACTCCTTGAAATTCTAATTATATTATTACCTCCATTTTGTTGATCTCATTTATTATCCAAATTCTGAACTCGATTTCTGACATCTCATCCATTTGTTTATAATGGAATTTTGTGCTGTGTCTGCCATATTGTTCCTTGGGGGAGTTGATCTACTCTGATTATTCATGTTGGCAGAGTTTTTCCACTGATTTCACTTCATGATTGTATTTTACCATTCACTAGATGGGCAGGTAAGGTGAAATTGGATTTGGAGTTTCTGGTGTTGTGGTTAACCAGCCCTTTGTCAAGGATCTGGGACTGATGACTTCAGTTTTTTCTCCTATAACTTTGCAATGGACCCATACAGTATTACAGTCTGAGGCTGAGGAAACAAACCTGTTTGGTGTGGTGGGGTTAGGTGGCTCTATCTTGAATTCAGCTGGTTCTTGGCCAGATCAGTGACTCTGGTGAAGTCTTAGCTGTAGAGAAATACAAGGAACTAAGACCCTCCACCCCCTGCCATGGACAAAAACTGGATATGGAAAATCAACCCTTTCTGTTACCACACAACCAAGGTACCACCCGAGAGGGTCCTTGGGTGGTTGGCCCAGGTTAAGAGTTCCAAATCAGTTGACCCAGTCAGTAGGAACTCTTAAGTGGGAGAGTGTGAAAGGTCTCCAGCAACTAGCTGGTGGAGGTCTACTGGATGCTCAAATTTGGCTCACTCTGATGCTCTGGAATCAGAAAGGCCTGCCCAGTAGCAGAATTGGACCAGGGAGCTGTGTCTCTTTCTCCACCTTGCTACTCTTTCACACCCAGTCACTGGTTACCCCACAGGGCTGAAGTCCTGCTCCCTCCAATAAGCAGATGTGCCAGGGCTTTGCACCTGTTAGAGTCAAAGGAAGGTCAATGCCCCCACGGCTTGGCCACTACCCTCTGCCACCAGCCTGCTGGGGGAGCTTAGGCCTGCCTACCTTGGGTACTCAATAGCCACTGGCGAGTGTTCCACTTGAACTTAGTCTAATCCTGGGGGTAAAAAGTCAGCAAATGCTTTCTCCCTCACCCACCACGCCTTTGCCCCACTGTGCAGCACTGGTATCCCTATAGAGCGAGTTCTTGTTTCCATTGGCAGTCCTCAAAATTGGGGAGGGGGTCTCTCCAAGATTAAACCCCAGCTGGATCTCTCTATTATTGATGGATCTTTGAGAGAAGTGACTCTGCGCAGATCCCAGGTGACTGCCACTGCCAGGGAGTTCTGGCTATAGGAACAGCTTAGGGAGCATGGGGCACATGGATCCAGCAGCAGGACAGGGGATACTGCACATGGTTCTGGAAGTGCCTGGTGCCCAGTGACTTCGGCAAGGAGAGCGCTCAGCTCAAGACACTTGCTGGGTGGGTGGAGCATGGCACCAAGTCTCCCACAGGGCTGAGCAAGGTGGGGCTGGGGCACGGATCCACTGCTCTAGCAGGGTCGGAGGTGAGGCTTTGCCCAGGTAGGGTGTGGGGCGCTTGGTCCAGCAGAGCAGGGGATGCTGCTCATGAGCCTCCTCCCACAGTCTCTTTAGGGGTTAAGCTTCTGGTTCACAGGCAAGGGAGGAAAGGTTGACTGGAATTTTAGAATGGCAGGGAAAACATTAGTTCAATTTTTCTGCTGGGCAAGAGAATGCTCAGAGTCATAACAGGGTCCCTCTGGGGAAGTAGACCCCGCTTCCTACAGCTCTCACTTGTGGGGTGAGACAAGAGGTGCTTAGTTCACTGCTCACCTGTAGAAAACCTGAAGTTTGCTTTTAGAGTCACAGGTTGCCTCAGCAGAGGTGACCTGCAGTTATCACTCTTCTCTCTCAGCTCGGCTCCCAATCTTCAGCTTAATTGGGTACTTTCTGGATATTATCTTTCCTTCTGGATGGGAGCCTCAGTTGGAGGATGACTCCAGTCATCCATCTTGCCCCTCCCCTTGAAACTATTTCATATATGCTTCTAAATATACTTACCATTTTTAGATGGCATCTACCTACTACCAGTTTTAGTATTAAAGAGAATGTTCTTATGTATTTTTCACCATCAGTTTCATTTGGAAAACCTCATCTCTCCACTTTTCAGATGTACTGCTGTACTGAAAATTTTACATATTTATTTATTTATTTTTTCAGACAAAGGCTCACTCTGTCACCCTAGGTAGAGTGCAGTGGTGTCATCATAGGTCACAGTACCTTCAATCTCTTGGGCTCAAGTGATCCTCTTGCCTCAGTCTCCCCAGAAGCTAGGACTATAGGCACCCACCAGGACACCTGGCTAGTTTTTTGTTTGTTTGTTTGTTTGTTTTTAGTATGTTGTAACTGTCGCCACCCATAAGAAAAACACTGACCCCACTTCAGGCTCAAATCAGATGGTGATTTATTACACCTGTGCAGGTGGGTTGCTGTCCCAAAGGGCAAACGGCCCTGAAGAGAAAAGGAGACAGCCTTTTATACCATTTTTCATTGCTATGTGGAAAGTCAAGCAAAAACAGAAGCAAAATGTTATGGGGGCGGGGTTACAATCAGGTACTTGGGTGGGGGGGGGCTACATGTGGCAATTGGCATGGGAACAGCTTAGAAAGCTCAGTAGCTTGGAAAACTCAGTAACCTGGGAAACTCTGCTTTAGTAAATTTTTACCATTGTTTTAACCATGGCTAGGGAGTCAAGGGAACTCAGAGAACTTCCTTGACAGAAACCTGTTCTTAGAATTGACCCAAAGGGGACAATGTTGGAGACATGTGGGGACTCAAGCTGAGACACTTTGAGACAGACTCAGGTCTTTTGGGGGGCTGTTGCCCTACAAGTAGAGAGACAGGGTTCACTCTTGCTCAGGCTGATCTCAAACTCTTGAGCTCAAGCAATCCACCCACCTTAACCTCCCAGAGTGCTAGCATTACAGGCATGAGCCACTATGCCCAGCCTGTTCTGAAAATTTTAAATTATCTTTCCCATTGTATTCAATATCAACTTATGACTCAAACATCCTGTATTGAGTTACAATGTGTTTTCTATTGGAAACATATTTAATAATTTTAAGATTATTTCACTTTAAATTTATAAATTAAAAAAATGGTAACCACACACACAATACAGATGGAGAGCATATTTATTTTATTTAGTACTGAAAGGAAATAGAATTAAAAGGAATCACGTGCTTGTAAACAAAATATACAGTATGAGCAACTGTTAGAAATTCTTAAACTCCTTTTTGGAATTGATGAGGACTTGGTCTGGTGTGATCTAAAATGCTGATTCCTGCAGGAACAAAACAATTTCTCAAAAAACTGGCCATGTGTGTCTCTGAGTTGACATGACCTCATGGTTTCAGCTCTTCACTCTGACAGTCAATTCCATGGTCCACCTCAGCAAACTCTGTTCCTCCCCTAGTAGCATGCCCACATCGACTGGTTGGGACTGCAATGTTAATGTCACTTTATTCCATAAGCACAGAAGTACTGACTTTTCTAATCAACAATTGCATATAAAAATGTATGCTTTCTGAGATTACATAAAAGCAACAAAATATTCAGTGACAAAAAAGTCAAATTTTGTTAAGTTCATGGAATTTTCTGTACCAAGCACATTTTTAAAACTTTTCATTATGAAGTGAAATTAGATTCATGGGAGGTTGAAAAAAATAGAACAAAACGTCCCATGCACCCTTCATTCAGCTTCCTCTGTTGACAACATTTTATATCACTGTACTACAACATAAAAACCAGGAAATGAACATTGGTACATTACTATTTTAAAATCTGTATTTCTATCTCTGTGTATGTGTGTCTCCATGTATTTTTTCAATGAACAAATTGATATAATCACTACTACAATCAAAATACAGATCTATTGTATCACCACAAAAGAACTCCCTTCTGTCTCTTCCCCCACTACACCTGCCAGCTGTAGTGGCAGCCACAAATCTGTTCTCCATTTCTGCAATTTTGTCATTTCAAAGATATTAACATAAATGGAATTACACAGTATGTAACATATCAAAATTAACTTTTTTTTCATAAGCATAATGCCTCAGGGTCCATCCAGGTTGTTGCATATATCAACAGTTTACTACTTCTTATTGCTGAATAAGTATTGTGTCATATGGCTATACTGGAGTTCGTTCAACCAGACATTCGTTTAAAGACATTTAACTTGCTTCTAATATTTTAATATATTAACTGTTCTTAAATTCATATCTGTTTTTTTTCTGTGAACATAAGTTTTAATTTTTCTGGGATAAATGTCCAAAAGTATAATTGCTGATCATATGGTAAGCTCATGTTTAGTTTTATAAAATCTGGCAGAGTATTTTCCTGGGTAAATGTACTATTTTATATTCTCAACCCAGACTCTCCACAAACTTACCAATATTTGTTATTACAGTCATCCCACTCTATCCTCAAGGGATTGGTTCCAGAACATAATCATTACACATTTATTTTTATTGAGCAGTAATAAAAACTCATCATGGATATGGAATTAGGCTGTGACTGTTTTTTTATAGGCAATTTTTTTTCTATTGTTTGGAATTTGTTGAGGGTACCAAAAATTAGGTTACACTGATTGCATCTGTTAAATAAAGTCCCTCTTAGACTTGTGTCCCACCCCGAAAAGGTATGCCACACACTGTGATCCCCATCCCCTCCTTCTGCCTCTCTCCCTTCATCCCTCTCTTTGCTCTCTCATTCCCCTACCCCGCATCTTTTGTTAGATCATCAACTGCCTTCATATTAGAATTGAGTACATTGGATTCTTGCTCCTTCATTCTTGTGATGCTTTAGTAAGAAGAATGTGTTCTATATAAAATGGTCTACCACAGTAGAACTCTCTATATCTGCTGATGGGGAATCTGTTAACAAAAAAGGCCAACAGTATTTTTTAATAATTTTATTAAATCATAATTGTGTACATTGGTGCAATCATAGGGCATAATGTGCTTCATATACAATCAGAAATATTTTGATCATACTGTTAGACATAGCGTTCATAGCATTTTCTTGATCACTATATCAAGACATTGATACTCTACATTTAATAAGTTTCACCAGTAACCTGCTAAGATGCACCATAGGTGTGATTCCACTAACTTCCCTCCCTCCACCCTTCTTCCCCCCCCTTTCCCTTTTCCCTGTATTCTTGTGCTATAATTGGGTTTTAGCCTTCATATGAAAGCTATAAATAAGCTTCATATTAGGGTTGAGTACATTGGATACTATTTCTTCCATTCTTGAGATACTTTGCTAAGAAGAATATG
>CAUYON010011731.1:0-18401 GCA_963573935.1 Arctocebus calabarensis
AAGACTGGGAGAGAAACGGAGAGAGCTTCTCTCTCCCCACTAGAATTTTCTCCCTCTAACAGATGCCTTAATGTTTTCTGTATTCTTTTCTTTCTTTTCTGTGAATAAATTCTGTCTTACAAAAATTTAAAAAAATAAAAAAAATAAAAAATAAATAAATAAATAAATAAAATACAATAAAAAAAAAGAAAATATTGTTTAATTAACTTGTCAAAAATTACTTCTCAAATAGCATGGTAAACTATCGTTTCCCTGTAGCGTTGAGCATCTGCTTTTCTTGCTTCTCTTTGTGTTCTAGAGGTGTTGATTCCTGGTGTGCTCTATTCACAGCAGTTGCAAGTGATAGTTGAACAACATTTTGCAATATTTTTTTTTCATCTTGTGATTAAATTTACTTTTTGTTTAAATTTCATTTACTTTAATTTACACATGAGACTGCCAAGTAGATGAGGTCTTTTACATTTACCACACATTCCCTCAAATCTCCACAGTTGTTAGAAAAACATTAAAATCCGTGCACAGGGCTCTCATTTCCATGAGCGCCCAAGTTCCCAATGATACTACAGATGCCAGTGAGAGTTAAGGTCATTAAAAAGAGAGGGCTAGGGCGGTGCCTGTGGCTCAGTGAGTAGGGCGCTGGCCCCATATACCGAAGGTGGCAGGTTCAAACCCAGCCTCGGCCGAACTGCAAAACAGAAAAATAGCCAGGCATTGTGGTGGGCACCTGTAAACCCAGCTACTCGGGAGGCTGAGGCAAGAGAATCGCCTAAGCCCAGGAGTTGGAGGTCGCTATGAGCTGTGTCACGCCACGGTACTCTGCAGAGGGTGATAAAGTGAGACTCTGTCTCTACAAAAAAAAAAAAAAAGAGAGAAGCCTAGACTCTTTATTTCACAAAATTAGCAGTAATCTCTCTTGCAGCAAACACTTTGCAGACAATGATTATGCTCTGACAAAACCTATATTACAATAGTGCCCAGAGAGTAAACATCAGTCTTTATCCTGAGTACAAAAGATAAAGTGGGGTTTGCTGTTGAGGATAACAGAGTCTGGCAATGCAGCAGTGATCCTATCATTCTTCTGTGTCTGATTCACTGTAGTCACTCCAGTGGGGACACAGGACATGTGAGAAAACCAGAGGCAGGGAGGGCAGGACTGATCACTAATGTGATTTGACTGCAGCCATTGGGGGTGTTTTAGGAGGAACGGGAGGTTCAAAAAGACAGTTTGTGACCTGAAGGCTTCAAGAATATTATTCCTTTCAAGCTTCCAGGACTGACAGGAGAAAAACTATAACTCAGAGAAAGCTTATAGAAATCTTACCCAGCTATTGTTCCTTTCTTAAAAAAAAAAAAAAAAAGAGAAAAAGGGTGAGTGTCCGCAGCTTCTAATCAGCACCCTCATGATACTCATTCAGGATGCTGATGATGTTCTACTTGGGAGCATGTTCCAGAGTCTGAGGGCTGCCAGGCCCCTTGGCGGTGCCGCCTAACTGTGTGCAGGCAAGACTCACACTGTGTCTTAAACTTGTATCTCAAAGGCAGCATCTCCCACTTGAAGTGTATTTCACCAGGAAAAGAGCAAAACATTGTCACTATCTACAATTTGTTATGTGAGCTGTAAGGAACCCAGACCATTTGCATAGTTTCCAAGCTGTTAATCCAGAAAAGGCATTTCCAAAACGAGACTTGCAAGGAAATACCATACTTTCAATTTTTCTACATAACCTATATAATTAAGACTAATTTCTTCGTCTAACAGGAACCCGAAAATTGTCTAATGTTTATTACAAATCACAAGCCTCCATCTCCATTTTTGCTGAGTTTGATATAGAAAAATACTTGAAATTTAAAATACAAAAATCCAATAAAACCCAGAAATTTTTAAAAAAGAATTTCTCCCTAGGAGCAAATGAGTAAAATCTGGCCTATAACTTTACTCCTTGCTTAATAGACATTGTCAAATTTACACAAGATAATAACCATTCAGAAATAAATAGTTATAAACATATTGAGTTTATATTCCAAATTTGTTGGAATACCAACAAAATTCTTTTTTTTTTTTTTTAGAGACAGTCTCACTTTATCGCCCTTGGTAGAGTGCCGTGGCATCACAGCCCACAGCAACCTCCAACTCCTGGGCTTAGGCGATTCTCTTGCCTCAGCCTCCCGAGTAGTTAGAACTACAAGTGCCTGCCACAATGCCCGGCTATTTTTTTGTTGCAGTTTGGCTGGGGCTGGATTCGAACCTGCCACCCTCCATATATGGGGCCAGCACCCTACCAACCGAGCCACAGGCGCCACCCAGGAATACCAAAAAATTTTGAAGAAATTTTTTATGGGAGTCTGCTGCTTATGGGACTAAAATAAAAATTCATAAGAGACTGATTTAAAAGAACAGAAAAATAATAAAAGGCTATATATACTGGTGTACAACTTGACAGTTATGAAATATACCAGCTAGTATTAATGCAGTCAAATTTGTCCATTAATGGTATTACTCTTGATACTTATTAAAATCTATTCCAGATATATCTATTGAAAATATTTTCATTTGCATTCTTGCTGAAGATAGGTACAGTACTTTGGAGAAATTGTACTAATCCCTTCAGTATGTTCGTATGTACATATATACACAAGTATGTGTATCTGGATCTGTTGGTCTACATGCGTTTTACATACAGCTACAGACCAGACATACACACATAGATAGATACACACATGGTTGGGAACCTATGCATGTGTATATATCATCACAAGCAAATGCCTGGGAAACGTCAACACTGTGAGATACTGGTCAGATTCTTCTTTACTTATCGCTGGCTGCACTTGTTCCCCTCACTTGACCTTGATTACTAAACAGTTTGATATTGTCTCTGACCCCATAGGGGACTCATCTATACATCAGCAGCCAATGTGCCTCAAACAGAACCCTTTTTACCCATTGTTTCCAGTTCTTTCTGAGTCTCATCTTCCATTCTCCTAATGTCCTCCATTGTAACAACGATCTACTTGTCAATCCAACAAAAAAGCTGGCAATGAAAGTTTGTAAATATCCTTTTTTCCTGCTTCGGAATGAAGTTTTCTACTTTGCTCTGCAGTTCCCCACCTCTTGAATTTGATGGTCACCAGGGTCCCAAAGGGCTTCTCTTGTTCTTGACTGGAATGATGCTGGGTCTCCAACAGCTTTGTTTGCTGGTTCAACGATCTGCAATATCTATGTGTACAATTTCAATAATTTTCCATATGATTGGATCTAAACAATGTACATTTTCTAATGTTTCCAAGTCTGGTTTGTGCTATGTTTTAATTTTAATGAAGAAATAATCTTTCTTTCTTTCTTTTTTTTTTTTTTTTGAGACAGAGTCTCACTATGTCACCCTGGATAGAGTGTCGTGGAGTCACAGCTCACAGCAACCTTCAGCTCTTGGGCTTAGGTGATTCTCTTGCCTCAGCCTCCCAAGTAGCTTGGACCACAGGCACCCGCCACAGCGCCCAGCTATTTTTTGTTGCAGTTGTCACCGCTGTTTTAGCTGGTTGGGGTGGGGTGCAAACCGAACCCGCCACCCTCAGTATATATGGGGCCAGCGCTCTACCTACTGAGCCACAGGCGCCGCCCAAAGAAATCATTTTTCATATATTCATTTGTTACAATTGTTCTATAGGAGGTGTATGCATTCCAGGCTTTCTCATGAAACACCAAGGAGCACTCAGGAGCAATCATCCTCATGAATGCAGGAACTTTGCTCTTTAGGTGATAAATTTTGTGTGTATACTGTCCCTTTTCTCCATCCTTCTCATAAGGTTCATTGTTTAATACTTCACTTCCTTCTCCACCACCAGTCTCAGTCTTACTAGCTTCTGCAACAGTGTAAAGCTGCCCAATCAGATACTCCTGAACAGAACATGGCAAAACCAGATGGTCACAATTCCTTAATCAACACCACCTTCTGGGAAAGGCTACCGCCACTACCACCACTGCTGTCGCTGCCGCACCCAACATTTTGCAATATTAAACAGTTCTTGTTACTGTTCAATTTGCACACATGTAGCTCTAGATATAACATGTTTGGTATGATATTAGTTACCTATACTGATAAGTAAATGGGCAGTGAATACTAGATTATGAGTCTAGTCATCCACTGGGGATGGATTTTAGGGAACCTCTCAGATACCAAAATCCTCAGAAGCTCAAGTCCTTTATATAAAATATCATAGTATTTGCATGTAACTTACACACATTCTTCTGTATACTTTAATTAATTAATTAATGATGGAGTTTCATTATGTCATCCTCGTTAGAGTGCTGTGGCATCATAGCTCACAGCAATCTCAAACTCTTGGGCTCAAGCAATTCTCTTGCCTCAGCCTCCCAATTAGCTGGGACTACAGGCACCTGCCACAACGTCTGGCTGTTTTCTTGTTGCAGTTGTCATTGTTGTGTAGCTGTCCTGGGCTGGGCTCGAACCTGCCACCCTTGGTGCATGTGGCTGGCACCATAACCACTGTGCTCTGGACCCTTCTGTATACTTTAAATCTTGTCTAGATTACTTATGATGCCTAATTCATTGTAAATACTATGTAAATTAGTTGTTATGATGTATTTTTTATTTGTATTTAAAAATTATTGTATTGTTATTTATTTATTTTTGAGACAGAGCCTCAAGCTCTCACCCTGGATGGAGTGCCGTGGCATCGGCACACAGCAACCTCCAACTTCTGGGCTCAAGCGAATCTCCTGCCTCCACCTCCCAAGTAGCTGGGACTACAGACACCCGCCACAACGCCCGGCCATTTTTTGGTTGCAGCCATCATTGTTGTTTGGTGGGCCCGGGCTGGATTCGAACCCACCAGCTCCGGTGTACGTGGCTGGCGCCTTAGCCTGTTGAGCCACAGGCGCCGAGCCTGTATTGTTATTTTTTATTGTTATGTATTTTAAAAATATATATATATTTTTTGAGTCAGAGTCTTACTATATCACCCTCGGTAGAGTGCTGTGGCATCACAGCTCACAGCAACCTCAAACTCTTGATCTTAAGTGATTCTCTTGCCTCAGCCTTCCAAGTAGCTGCACCTGCCACAAAACCCAGCTATTTTTTTTGTTGTAGTTGTCATTGTTGTTTAGCAGGCCCGGGCCAGGTTGGAGCCCGCTAGCACCAGTGTATGTGGCTGGCGCCCTAACCACTGAGCTATGGGCGCTGAGCCTTAAAAAATATTTTAAATCTGTGGTTGAAGCTGGGCATTGTGGCTCATGCCTGTAATCCCAGGACTTGGGAGGCGAGGCATGTGGATTGCCTGAGCCTGAGCAAGTTAGAGAACAGCCTGAGCAAGAGTGAGACCCCATTTCTAAAAAATAGCCAGGTGTGGGGCAGGGCCTGTGTCTCAAAGGAGTAGGGTGCTGGCCCCATATGCCGGAGGTGGTGGGTTCAAACCCAGCCCTGGCCAAAAACTGCAAAAAAAAAAAAATAATAATAATAATAAAAAACAATAGCCAGGTTTTGTGGCAGGCGCTGTAGTCCCAGCTAATTGGAAGGCTGAGACAAAAGGATCGCTTGAACCCAAGAGTTTGAGGTTGCTGTGGGCTAGGACACCAGAGCACTGTACCCAGGATGATCAAGTGAGACTCTGTCTCCAAAAAAAAAAATAATAATCTATGGTTGGTTGAATCCATGTGTGTGGAGCTGCAGATATTGGGGGCCAACTGTACTTTAATTTTTATAAAACTATGGTCTTATTTCATTCAGGCTGCTATAACAAAATGCTTAGACTGGGTAATTTATCAATAATAGAAATGCAATACTCACAGTTCTGAAGCTGGAAAGTCCAAGATCAAGGTGCCAGCAGATTCAGTGTCCAGTGAGGACTGATCTTTTTTTTTTTTTTTTTGAGACAGAGCCTCAAGCTGTCACCCTGGATAGAGTGCTGTGGCATCACAGCTCATAGCAACCTCCAATTCCTGGGCTCAAGCGAGTCTCCTGCCTCTGCCTCTCAAGTAGCTGGGACGCCTCCAATTCTTGCCACAACACCTGGCCATATTTTTTTGGTTGTAGCCGTCATTGTTTTTTGGCGGGCCCCAGGGCTGGATTTGAACCCGCCAGCTTAGGTGTACGTGGCTGGCGCCTTAGCCCGTTGAGCCATAGGCGCCGAGCCAATCTTTATTTTTTTTTTAAGACGGAGTCTCACTATGTCACCTTGGGTAGAGGGCCATGGTGTCATAGCTCACAGAAACCTCAAACTCTTGGGCTTAAGTGATTCTCAGCTCTTGGGCTCAGTCTCCCAAGTAGCTGGGACTACAGGCACTAGCCTGCCTATTTTTTGTTGAGGTTCATCATTGTTCTTTAGCTGACCCGGGCTGGGTTCAAATCCGCCAGCCTCTGTGTATGTGGCTGGCACCGTAACCACTGAGCTATGGGCACGGAGTCGAGGACTGACCTGCTTCACAGATAGTGTCTTCTTGTTGCATCCTCACATGGTGGATGTGGCAAATGAGCTCTCTTGGTCCTCTTTAAGGGCACTAATCCTATTCAAGAGGGTGGAGCTCTCATGACTTAATCACCTCCCAATGCACCTGACTCTTAATACTACCATATTGGGGATTACAGTAGGTATCAACTTATGAATTTTGAGGGGCCACAAACGTTTATTCCATGGTAATATTTAATAATATCTAGTAGGCTGGGTGTGGGGGTTCATACCTGTAACCCTGGCACTCTGGGAGGCTGAGGCGGTAGGATCACTTGAGCTTAGGAATTCAAGACTGGCCTGAGCGAGAGCAAGACCTGTCTCAATTAAAAATAGAAAAATTAGGGGTAAGTCACAGTGGCTCACACCTATAATTCTAGCCCTCTGGGAGTCCAAGGCAGGTGGATTGCCTGAGCTTATGGTTGGAGACCCGTCTGAGCAAGAGCAAGACCCCCATCTCTAAAAATAGCCATGTGTTGTGGCAAGTGCTTGTAGCCCCAGCTACTCAGGAAGCTAAGGCCGGAGAATTACTTGAACCCAAGAATTTGAGGTTGCTGTGAGCTATGATGCCAGGGACTCTACTGGGGGCAAGAAAAAGAGACTCTGTTTCAAAAAATAAAATAAAAGAATTACTCTAAGCCAGGCACTGTTCTAAAGCACTTTGCATTAACATATTTAACTCTCACAAGAATGCTATGAAGTAGGAGGCACTTTTAATATATACATTGTATAGATGAGGAAATTGAGGCATATAGTGGTTAATATTATCAGGTATAAATTATCAGGCATAAATAGGAGGAGTGAGACTTTACATGGCAGAGGAGAGAATAGGTGGGTAGGGAAGTCATCTCTCTCTCTCTCTCTTTTTTTTTTTTTGGATACAGAGTCTCACTTTGTTGCCCTTGGTAAAGTGAGCAACCTAAGACTCTTGGGCTCAAGTGATTCCCTTGCCTCAACCTCCTGAGTAGCTGGGACTACAGGTGCTTTTTTTAGAAACGGGGTCTCACTCTTGCTAAGGCTGATCTCAAACTCATGAGCTCAGGCAATCTGTCTGCCTCGGCCTCCCAGTGTGATCACAGGCGTGAGTTACTGTGCCCGGGCCAAGGAAAGTCGTATCTCTTCACCCACATCACACAGCCACACACATTGTACTCTTCTAAAGAGATTGATGGGTGGCGGGGGCAAAACCTCACCTGATGGGTACAATGAACACTATTCAGGTGATGGGCACATTTGTAGCCCTAACTCCAGCCGTATATCAAAAACAGCTGTATCTCTTTAATATTTGAAATAAAAACTAAAGTATAACAAAAAAAAGAAATTGGCAACAAACTTTCACTTAGCACAGCACTGTCCCATTTATTACCTTACTTAATCATCACAACTCAGTTGAACAAAATCCCCATCTTTGGTTTTTTTTTTTTTGCAGTTTTGGCCAGGGCTGGGCTTAAACCTGCCAACCGCGGGACGTAGGGCCATGGCCCTCTTCCTTGAGCCACAGGTGCCACCCCCCTCTTTTTTTTTTTTTTTTTTGAGACAGTCTCAAGAGTAGAGTGTTGTGGCATCACAGTCCACAGCAACCTCAAACTCCTGGGCTTAAGTGATCTTCTTGCCTCTGCCTCTCAAGTAGCTGGGACCACAGGTGCCCGCTACAAGGCCTGGCCATTTTTTGTTGCAGTTGGCCTGGGCCAGTTTCGAACTATGTGGCTGGTGCCATAACCACTGTGCTATGGGTGCTGAGCCAGTACAAATATTTTAACAATATTAACTCTTCCTATCCATTAACACGGGATAGCTTTCTTTCTTTCTTTTTTTTTTTTTTTTTGAGACAGACTCTCATTCTGTTGTTGAGGATAGACTGCCCAGAGGTCATCATAGCTCACAGCAACCTCAAACTCCTGAGGGGCTTAAGCAATCCTCCTATCTCAACTTCCTGAGTATGGGGACTACAGCTGCCTGCACAATGACCCGCTAATTGTTATGTTTTTAGTAGAGGCGGGGTCTCGATCTTGCTCAGTCTTGTCTCTAACTTGGGAGCTCAGGCAATCTGCCCACCTCAGCCTCCCCTGGTGCTAGGATTACAGCTCTGAGCCACTGTGCCCAGCTCACGATATTTTTCCATTTAATTATTTCAGATCTTTCACTTTTTTTGGTGAAGTTTATTCCTAAGTGGTTTTGTTTTCTTAGTTTCTTTTTTGGACGGTTGATTATTCGTGTATAGAAATGTACTGATTTTTATATATTGATTTTGTATCCTACAATTTTACCAAATGTGTTTATCATTATTATTTTTTTTTTTTTTTTTGAGACAGAGCCTCAAGCTGTCACCCTGGATAGAGTGCCATGGCATCACAGCTCATAGTAACCTCCAATTCCTGGGCTCAAGCGAGTCTCCTGCCTCTGCCTCCAAGTAGCTGGGACTACAGGCGCCCGCCACAACGCCCGGCCATTTTTTGGTTGCAGACGTCATTGTTGTTTGGCGGGCCTGGGCTGGATTTGAACCCGCCAGCTCAGGTGTACGTGGCTGGTGCCTTAGTCCGTTGAGCCATAGGCACCGAGCCCAAATGTGTTTATTATTTATAATAGTTGTTTGGTGGAGCCTTTAGTGTTTTCCATGTGTAGGATCATGTCATCTGCAAATAATGACAAATTTTTTTGAGACAGAGTCTCACTTTGTTGCTATTGGTAGAGCACCGTGGTGTCAGCAACCTCAAACTCCTGGGCTTAAGTGATTCTCTTACCTCCTATGTAGCTGGGACTATGGGCACCCACCCGACCATGATGCCTGGCTTTTTTTTAAGAGATGAGGGCTTGCTCTGGCTCAGGCTGGTCTCGAACCTGTGAGCTCAGGCAATCCACCCATCTTGGCCTCCCAAGTAATGGGATTATAGGTATGAGGCACCGTGCTCAGCCCATTAATAGATTTTTAGCTGGTGTGGTAGTTCACACCTATAATTCTAGCATTTTGAGAGGTTGATGTGGGAGGATCACTTGAGTTTAGGAGTTCAAGACCAGCCTGGGCCACAAAGCGAGACACACACCCCCCGCCCCCGCGCCTCCATCTCTACAAAAAAATAAAAACATTAGCTGGACACAGTAGCTCATGCCTATAGTCCCAGCTACTTGGGAGCCTGAGGAAGGCAGATTGCTTGAGCTCAGGAGTTTAAAGTTGCAGTGAGCTATGATGATGCTGGTGCACTCTAGCCCAGGCAATGGAGCAAGAAAGACCCTGTCTCAAAAAAAAGAAAAAGTACTTTTTGAAAGTAAACTATTCTTGCATTTCTGGAATAACCCTGTTTGGTCATTCACAAAACCTATACACATATATAACATATACACACATGCACAAATGCCACCAGATGGTTTCTTAGTATTTTATTTATGATATTTTTAGTCTTAGAAACAGGACTAATGGCTTGGCGCCTGTGGCTCAAGCGGCTGAGGTGCCAGCCACATACACCTGAGCTGGCGTGTTCAAATCCAGCCTGGGCCCACCAAACAATGACAGCTGCAACCAAAAAATAGCTGGGCGTTGTGGTGGGCGCCTGTAGTCCCAGCTACTTGGGAAGTGGAGGTAGGAGAATTGCTTGAGCCAGGAGCTGGAGGTTGCTGTGAGCTGTGATGCCATGGCACGCTTCCCAGGGCAACGGCTTGAGGTTCTGTCTCAAAAAAAAAAAAAAAAGAAAAAGAAAAGAAAAGAAACATGACTAATACTATTTTTTCTATTGTCTGGAACTCTTTTTTTTTTAGACAAAGTCTCACTTTATCACCCTTGGTAGAGAGCTATGGCATCACAGCTCACAGTAGCCTCCAGCTCCTGGGTTAAAGCGATTCTCTTGCCTCAGCCTCCAGAGTAGCTGGAACTACAGACACCCAACACAATGCCCGGCTATTTTTTTTGTTGTAGTTTGGCCGGGGCCAGTTTCAACTCACCACCCGAGGTATATGGGGCCAGCGCCCTACCCACTGAGCCACAGGTGCCGCCTGTCTGGAATTCTTTATATAAATAAATAAACAGTTCCACTAACCTTTGGCAAAATACATCTGTAAAACCATCTGGGTACAGGGCAGTGCCTGTGGCTCAATGAGTAGGGCGCTGGCCCCATATACCATGGGTGGCAGGTTCGAACCTGGCTCGGCCAAAGTGCAACAAAAACTAGCCAGGCATTGTGGTGGGTGCCCGTAGTCCCAGCTGCTTGGGAGGCTGAGGCAAGAGAATCACCTAAGCCCAAAAGCTTGAGGTTGCTGTGAGCTGTGATGCCATGGCACTCTATCAAGGGCAATGAAGTGAGACTCTGTCTCCGAAAAAAAAATTTCTTTATATAAAAAGAAAAAAGAAAAAAACCCATCTGGGTACAGTATGTGTGTGTACATTTTTAACTTCTCATTCAGTTCTTTAGACTTTATATATCTGTTCAATTTTTATATTTCTTTCTGAGCCAGTTTTGGCTATCTCTCATCTCATCCCTCACCTCTCAGGACCAAGGCCTCCTCTCCTGTCCCTATTGGCTACTATACCCAACCCTTTAGTCACCAGAACCAGTTCCCTCTCAGACCTTCACTGTTTGCTCATCCTCTGGCTTCCAGTTTCCTCTGTTTCTAACTGGAATTTCGCTTTCCTTTTGAGTACTCAATCATATGTTCATTTTTTCCCCATATTTTATCCAGTATTTCCTGATGATAGGGGAGGATTGCTTTTAGATTTTATAATTCCTCCATCTTTCCTGATTGAAGTTGTTTGCATTTTACAGACATGAAAGCTATGGTGCAGGGTAGTTTGATAGCCTTCCAGAATCACACCACTTACACCTTTAACCTGATTACTGATTGAATGCAGATTTTCCAGTTCTGAACCTGTGTTCTATGCTGCCTTCTGAAGCCAATAAGGCAAAACTAGAAAGGGGCACTATGAAGTTAATGGGGGAAAGACTCTAATAGGCAAGATAGAATGAAGGCAGGGCCAAGGTGCTGGCTGATGCTGGGAACTATGGAGGAAGTAATGGTGCTGGGTAATGGCATGTGGGACTTCTGGGCTGCAGCCATCAAAGGGGGGAAATCGATTCATTCCCTCCAAATCCCGGAATATGTAACCCTCTGCCCTAGATCCTGGCATGAATGCCTCCATTCAACCAATATTTACAGGGTATCCAGAGAACTGCAAGAAGTGAGCATCTGCAGGTGTGGTCCCTGCTCCCAGGCTCTTATATTCTAGGGGAAGACAAATATCAATCAAATAATCAACAAATGTAGAACTTCAGCTGTGCCAACTGCCTCCAAGGAAAAGTACTCCTTAGTGTGAGAGCTCATAAAGGGAAATTTGACCTTGAAAACAAGGTAAGGAAACCTTACCTGAGATCTGAAGTTGAGATCTGAAAAATGAGGAGGAGCTAGCCAGGAAAGGAACAGTGGAATGACCCTTTTGGATGGAGTCCAGGCCACCCAAATGTTCTTTGCAGGAGAAGCACCGTGTGGATGGGAACTGGAGCACAAGGAATGATGGGGAGAGGGAGTGGTGGGAGATGAGGCTGGAGAGGCAGGGCCACCCTTCTTAGAGCCTTAGAGGCCAGGTTAACCTAAGAACAATGGAAAACCCATTAAATGGTTTTAAGCTTGGGGATCAAAACAATTAGATTTGCACTTTTATTTTTTGAGACAGAGTCTCACTTTGTCACCCCTTGGTAGAGTGCTGTGGGGTCATACCAACTCTTGGGCTCAAGCAATTTTCTTCCCTCAGCCTCCCAAGTAGCTGGCACTACAGAGCCTGCCACAAGGCCAGGCTATTTTTAGAGGTGAGGTCTTGCTCTAGCTCAGGCTGGTCTCAAACCTGTGAGCTCAGGCAATCCAGCCACCTTGGCCTCCCAAGTGCTAGGATTACAGGTGTACACCACCTCACCTGGCCTTGATTTGCATTTTTAAAAGATCCCTCTCACTTAGTTGTGCTTCATATTTCAGAGAAAGCCATTCATAGCCTTTCAGTCACTGCAGTGACTCAGAGGACAGCTGGTCTAGATGGTGCCTGGACCAGGGATGTAGAGGGATAGAAAGGAGTCAACGGATTTCGGCTATATTACAGCAGATAAAATTGATAGGACTAGATGTCAGATTCAATATTGAGAGGCTCACATTGAGATCTTTGCCCTCAGATCAAAGCCTTTGAAGTAAGGGGCCATGTTGTATGACTCTGATATCTGGGTCCCAGTATTTAGCCCCTGCCATGGGGTAGACTCAATACACACTTCCTGAAAGGATGAAACTGATTAGCACTCTCTCCAATGATCCTTTACCTGTAAAGATATTTAATTCCTTCTTGTATTTGTACATAATCAATCTTCACGATAAATCATGGGGAGAAATGTCAATTTCCAAGGACCATAACTTGAGGCAAGTTAATAGAAGAATAAGGTTTCATTTATTCTATCATGTGAACAGTAAGTTCCTGTTGCAAGTGTTGTACAAGGGAGTAACTCTCCCAAAGGAACCTTATACAAAGGTGAATGATGAAAGATCCCTCTTCAGTTGCCAGGCTGGATTGAAAAATGCCAGTTTGGAGGGGGCTGCCTTTATGGGATTCCTGGCTCCAACACACGAAGAGGACATTAAACAAGGAATTTTGCAGAAGATGTACACATGGCAGGACATGTAGCGCTTCTGGTGGCAACTCAGTACCTTGGTAGTACTGGGGGAAAGTTGTAAACTAAAGAAATGGTGGGTCCTTTTGGTCCTTTTTGTAACTGAAGGTGTTTCTAAGTTTTCCTGAGGTATTTTCTTCTGTATCATGTCTCACACAGCCCTGTCCTCCTTTCCCCACTCTCTCCTCCAAGCTCCCCTGGCTTCTTCCTCTGGTTCCCACCTCCTCCACTGCCCTACTTTCCCTTGGACACATGCCTGAGTTTGTTTTCACCATTCAATAAGAGGCCACGTGTGTAGCTGGAAAGAGCACCCTCCAGCTGGACTAAGTTTTTATTGCACAAGGATTTTAGAAAGTCCTGGGGTCCTAAAGAATAGGGCCTGATAAGGCCAGGAGTGGACAGGGAGATGGAATTATCAGATGGGGTGCAGGGTGTAGCTTTAGCACTGGAGGCGAGAAGAACCCAGCGGCTTCTGGAGAGAAGTGAGGGATTGGTGAGATTAGTGGGGGGACTAGGGTTTAGTGATGAGGTTTGTCATGGATCTCTGGAGATTAAGTTATCTCTTCACAATGATTCCTTCAAGACAATCCCAGGGGATCTGAATTCATGACAAAAGCAGGCCTGAGACAGCGAGGTTAAATTGCTCAGAAAGAGGATAGGTGAGAGGAAAGCGCTTAGGGATCTTTTATTTATTTAAACAACAACAAAAATAATTTTTAAAAGAGGTTCTTTTCTGAGTCTGGGGAGAGAAGACTCCAGGCATCTCTGGCTGGTGAGATCTGCCCAGAAACATCCCTTTAGGGACACAGGGAGTAGTGCGAGATTTCTGGACCCCATGAGGAGGACAAAAGCAGTGGAGAACTGTCAACTGTTTGCATGTGTTCATTTTGTCTAATCCTGCCAGCAGCTGTAGGTATAGCAGCAGTGAGATTGCAAACTGGAGAGGCCTTACCTGTGAGCTGTTTTGGTTTTTTTGGACTTGGCACTCAGTTGAACTACCTTGGGAAAACTTGGGCAAGAGTGCAGAGGACAAGTGTTGTCTAGGACCCAAGACTGAGCCACTGAGCCACTGAGCCAGAAGGAGCTAATAGTGTTTGGCTGTGGGCCACACGGAGCCATTGTGGGAGAACTGCCCTGGCAAGCTCCGCCCTCAGGGTCGCAGAGCAAGAAGCGAGTAATCTAGTGACTGAGCAGCCTAAAGGCGGGGACTGAGATGCCTTACAGCCTTAGCCCTCAGGGGCATAGAGTGAGACTGGTTTTGGCACATTGGGTAAGTGGATAGCCACTTTAGGAGTGATCCAAGTGACAAGTGCTTTTCTGGGAAAGCTTCTGCTTAGTCAAGGCTAGCAGTTTAAAGTGCCTTTTAAGTGGGTGGAGGAGAGATTTAGGCTCTCCACCCTGCGGGGTTTGAGAAATCAGCAAAGGCCTCCAGTCTCCATCTGGTATGGCTGTATCAGCATTGTGATTAACATCTTGTACCCCAGAAGATCACCTGTTGCCCAGACAATATCCAGCAAGATATATATATATATGTATATGTGTATAGATGTGTATATATATATATATACTGCTTTGTTTTTGGTTTTGTTTTTTGCTTTTTATTATTTTTAATTTCAACATTTTCTCTATAGATTTATCTTTTCTTTTTTTCCTCTTTCTTTCTTCATTTTTCTCTCTTTCTTCATTTTTCTAGCTTAAATACAATTTCCCATTGTTGCCTTTTTCAACAATTAGAACATCATTTTAGCTAGTGTTTCTACCCCTATTATTTGTTTTCTCCCCCAATTTTATCTCATAAAGTTTCCTTTTGCTTCTTTTGGTTTGATTTATGGCATTTTTGCCTTTCCTCTCTACTTGGTGGAGGTGATGTACTGTGTCCAAACAGGCTAGCAATGAGCTGCTGACCTGAAGGGAACCACCCAACCCGTCACCCCCAGAGGTTGGGGGTTTTTAAGGTTGGGTCAAAGTACCCTACTGTACACCTATACTGCTCCTGTCTCCCTCTTTCTGTGCCTCTCTTCTTTTTGTCACTATTCCATTTTACCCACCCCCTCTCATTTCTCTTTTTTCTTATTTTTCTTTCTTTCTTCCCTTTTTGCTCTTCAATCTTCTCATTCTTCTGGTCCTGTACCAAAAGGACTCATCAAAACCCTAGTCCAAAGGCACGGCAACTTAAAGATCAAGAGCAAGTGAAAGGAAAATTAGGGAAAGGAAACAGATAAAAGAAATCACTCATGAGGAAGAATCAGCAGAAAACTCCTGGCATCATTGAAAAACCAGTCCAGAACAACCCCTACAAGGGACTATGAGGTACCTACTGCAGAGGAGTCCACCTATAAAGAAATGTTAGAAATGACAGCAAGGGAATTTAGAATGCGAATGATGAAAACAATGAAGGAAACTGCTGATAAAGTGGAAATAACCAAAAGGAAATCCAAAAACAGAATCAAATATGAATGACATGAAGAATATAGAAAAGATATAGCAGAGCTGAAGAAACTGAAGCAGTCATTTAGGGAACATAAAGATGCATTAGAAAGTATCAACAACAGATTTGATCATGCAGAAGAAAGAATTTCAGAGGTAGAGGACAAAGCTCTTGAGATAACTCAGATAGTTAAAGAGGCCAAAAAGAAGAAAGAAAAAGCAGAACGTTCACTGACAGAATTATGGGACTTTATGAAACATTCAAACATAAGAATTACAGGTATCCCAGAAGGGGAAGAAGAATGTCCCAGGGGACTGGAAGCCATACTAGAGAATATATAAATGAAAATTTCCAAAATATCACAAAAGGTTCTCACACTCTCCTTTCAGAGGGATATCAGACTCCAGGTCACCTCGACTCTAACTGAGCTTCTCCAAGACACATTGTGATCAACCTGTCCAAAGTCAAGACAAAAGAACAGATTCTTCAAGCTGCCAGGAGTAAGTGCCAGTTGCCCTACACAGGCAAATCCATCAGGGTGACCATAGACTTCTCTAATGAAACTTTCCAAGCAAGAAGACAATGGTCATCTACCTTTAATCTACTTAAACAGAACAATCTCCAGCCCAGAATTCTAGATCCTGTGAAGCTAAGTTTTAAAATTGATGGAGATATCAAATCATTTACTGATATACAAACATTGAGGAAATTCGCCACACCAGCTCTACAGGAAATACTTCATCCTATTCTACACGCTGATCATCAAAATGAATCAAGAGCAAAGTAAGAACTCAGAAATTAAAGGACAGAACCTAACTTCCACAATGATGCAAAAGATAAAACTAAGCAATGGACTCTCACAAAGTAAGGTGAATAGAACACTACCACACTTATCAATTATCTCAATAAATGTTAATGGCTTGAATTCTCCACTGAAGAGGCATAGATTGGCTGACTGGATTAAAAAACACAAGCCATCTATTTGTTGTCTGCAGGAAACGCGCCTAGCTTCAAAAGACAAATTAAAACTCCGAGTTAAGCATTGGAAGACAATTTTTCAGGCAAATGGAATTCAGAAGAAAAGAGGAGTTGCAATCTTATTTTCAGATACATGTGGATTTAAAGCAACTAAAGTCAAAAAAGATAAAGATGGGCTTGGCACCAGCCATGTATACCTGAGCTGGTGGGTTTGAATTCAGCCTGGGCCCACCAAACAACAATGACGGCTGCAACCAAAAAATGGCTGGGGGTTGTGGTGGGTGCCTGTAGTCCCAGCTACTTGGGAGGCAGAGGCAGGAGACTCGCTTAAGCCAAGGAATAGGAGGTTGCTGTCAGCTTTGACAGGGTGACAGCTTGAGGCTCTGTCTCAAAAAAAAAAAAAAAAAGATAAAGTTGGTTACTTTATATTGGTCAAGGGAAAAATACAATAAGAAGACATCTTAATTCTAAATATTTATGCACCCAATTTAAATGCTCCCAGATTCTTGAAACAGACCTTACTCAGTCTGAGCAATATGATATCCTATAATACCATAATAACAGGGGATTTTAACACTCCTCTTATAGAGCTGGACAGATCCTCTAAACAGAAATTAAACGAAGATATAAGGGACTTAAATGAGACCCTAGAACAACTGTGCTTGATAGACGTATATAGAACACTCCATCCCAATGATAAAGAATATACATTCTTCTCATTGCCCCATGGAACATTCTCCAAAATCGATCATATCCTAGGACACAAAATAAACCTCAACAGAATCAAAAGAATTGAAATTTTACCTTGTATCTTCTCAGACCACAAGGCACTAAAGGTGGAACTCAACTCCAACAAAAATGTTCAACCCCGGGCCCCGCTGGTCGCCCCTCTTGGTTCCTTCCTGCTGCAGCCCACGCCATAGCCGCCGCAGAGATCGCTGCCACCACCTCTGAGCAGAAGATGGCTGTGCCTCCCACATATGCTGATCTTGGCAAGTCTGCCAGGGATGTCTTCCCCGAGGGCTACGGATTTGGCTTAATAAAACTTGATTTGAAAACAAAATCTGAGAATGGATTGGAATTTACAAGCTCAGGCTCAGCCAACACTGAGACCACCAAAGTGACAGGCAGTCTGGAAACCAAGTACAGATGGACTGAATATGGCCTGACGTTTATGGAGAAATGGAACACTGACAACACACTGGGCACTGATATTACCGTGGAAGATCAGCTTGCACGTGGACTGAAGCTGACCTTCGATTCATCCTTCTCACCTAACACTGGGAAAAAAAAATGCTAAAATCAAGACAGGGTACAAGCAAGAGCACATCAACTTGGGCTGCGACGTGGACTTCGACATTGCTGGGCCTTTGATCCAGGGTGCTCTGGTGCTGGGTTTTGAGGGCTGGCTGGCTGGCTACCAGATGAATTTTGAGACTGCAAAGTCCCGAGTGACCCAGAGCAACTTTGCAGTTGGCTATAAGACTGATGAATTCCAGCTTCACACTAATGTGAATGACGGGACAGAGTTTGGTGGCTCCATTTACCAGAAAGTGAACAAGAAGTTAGAGACTGCTGTCAATCTCGCCTGGACAGCAGGAAACAGTAACACTCGATTTGGAATAGCAGCCAAGTACCAGATCGACCCTGATGCCTGCTTCTCGGCTAAAGTGAACAACTCCAGCCTGATAGGTTTAGGATACACTCAGACCCTAAAGCCAGGTATTAAACTGACACTGTCAGCTCTGCTGGATGGCAAGAATGTTAATGCTGGTGGCCACAAGCTTGGTCTAGGACTGGAATTTCAAGCATAAATGAATACTGTACACTTGTTTAATTTTAAACTATTTTGCAGCATAGCTACCTTCAGAATTTAGTGTAATCTTTTAATGTTGTATGTCTGGGAT
>CAUYON010011734.1:0-48749 GCA_963573935.1 Arctocebus calabarensis
AAAATTTGAAAATAAATGCAGGTGTTATTCTGCGAATTAAAAATAGTCATGTCACTTTAGTGATTCCCCAAAAGTGCTCAATAGGGCTCGGCTCCTGTGGCCCAACGGGCTAAGGCGCCAGCCACCTACACTTGAGCTGGCGGGTTCGAATCCAGCCCGGGCCCGCCAAACAACAATGACGGCTGCAACCAAAAAATGGCCGGGCGTTGTGGCGGGCGCCTGTAGTCCCAGGGAGGCAGAGGCAAGAGACTCGCTTGAGCCCAGGAATTGGAGGTTGCTGTGAGCTGTGATGCCACTGCACTCTGTCCAGGGTGACAGCTTGAGGCTCTGTCTCAAAAAAAAGAAAGCGCGACTCGGGCAGTACAGCTATACGGCAAAGCTTCTGGAGGGAAGCTGCGCCCGGATACCTAAGTGTGGAAGTGAGCGGTCCCTAAGTGGGCGTGCGGAAGTGGGTGGTCCCTAAGTGGGCGTGTGGAATGAGCGGCCCCTAAGTGGGCGTGTGGAATGAGCGGTCCCTAAGTGGGCGTGCGGAAGTGGGTGGTCCCTAAGTGGGCGTGTGGAATGAGCGGCCCCTAAGTGGGCGTGTGGAATGAGCGGCCCCTAAGTGGGCGTGTGGAATGAGCGGCCCCTAAGTGGGCGTGTGGAATGAGCGGTCCCTAAGTGGGCGTGCGGAAGTGGGTGGTCCCTAAGTGGGCGTGTGGAATGAGCGGCCCCTAAGTGGGCGTGTGGAATGAGCGGTCCCTAAGTGGGCGTGTCTGAACGCTGAAGCGTCACCTCGGGGACGGGAGCGTGATTGGACGAGACGCCGGAAGAGGAACGCTCTAGTGCAATGGAATAAGTTCAGAGCCTGCAAAAGACCAGGCAGGAATCATGTAAGTCTAACGTTCAGGCTTCAAGGCCCTTTGGTCACTCTGTTCTCAGATGAATGAATGGCACACGTCCATGTTAATAACCCTCGTCAAAGCTGTGGATGAGGTCTCTCCAGAAAAAAAACACGCACCAAATGTTGCAGCATTTGGAGGCAGGATTTGGGATAGTTTTTTCCCAAAACCCATCAATATCTCGTTCGTCCATGGGCCAGAGATTAAGAATCTTTCTCTTTCGCAAACTCTCCCTTAACTGGCACAAAGTAAGGGTACATAGCACATCTCCGGAACGAAGGGCTCAACTACAACTTGGACTTTACCTAAACAGTGTAACTTAATCGTTTGTATCCTCGTGTGAACCTGAAAACAAAAACAAAAACACAACTCTTGTGTATAAAAAGAAATCTTTTGAGTAAGACAGAAATATGTGGTATCTTCAGTTCCTGCCTACCAGAATTGAGGTAATCATGAGTCTTTGACCAAACTATGACATTGAAACTGGCCTGCAAATTTTGTGAGTTCCCGACTTGCCAAATTGAGTGGTATTTTTCTGTCCTTAATCTCATCCTACTACCAATGAATATAAGTTATCCTCCATGAAAACCTTTTATGATAGGGTCCTCCACTCTCTTGGTTTTTCTCATACTCTTTCTCACTCTGTTTTGTGAACTTCTTCTCTGTCTCACCTCAAAATATGACTGTTCCACAGGCATATTTCCAGTCTTGTCTCTCCCAAAGTGAGACAAATTCCATAACTTTAAATACCATGTATCTGCCCCCAGGTTTATAGTCCAACCCCAATGTCTCCCCTATCTTGTTGGATTTGGGTGTCTAATATGCATCTCAAACTTACCATGCCCAAAACAGACTTCTATTTTTATTCCAAATCTCTGTCTCACTCTTCCTTATCTAAAGTCACCATCATTCACCTTGTCACTCTTTTTACCTTAGATAGGTAGGGTCAAAACTGTCAAGTTCACTTAAAACAAGGAAAGTCAGAGAAACTTCATGTTACAGCCAAGAAGAAGCCTAAGGAGTCATAACTAAATGTAATGGGGTGTTCTGAGACTGCAGAAGAGGAAAAGGACATTAGATAAAACCTAAGCAATCTAAATAAAGTATAGACTTCAGTTAATAGTAATGTACCAGTATTAGTTCATTAATTGTAACAAATGAACCAAGCTAGTTTCAAACTCCTGAGCTCAAAGGGGTTCTCCAACCTCGGCCTCCCAGAGTGCTAGGATTACAGGTGTGAGTTACCACGATGGCCTGGGTTCTATTTTCTTCTCTTCTGGATAGCACTTTACCAACTTTTTTTTTTTTTTGAGACAGAGTCTCAATTTGTCATTTTCAGTACAGTGCCATGGCATCACAGCTCACAGCAACCTCAAATTCTTGGGCTCAAGGGATTCTCTTGCCTCAGCTTCTCAAGTGGCTGGAACTACAGGCACCCACCACAATGCCTGGCTATTTTTAGAGATAAGGTCTCATTTGGCTCAGGCTGGTCTTGAACTCGTGAGCTCAGGCGATCTACCCTGAGTGCTAGGATTACAGATGAGGCCCATCTTGCCCAGCCTCTTAAAACTTTTTTTCTGAGTTTTTAAAACATATGGATTTAAATTTTAAGTTTCAGAAAGAGATTTAAAGCTGTATGGCACTCATTTCTACAAACACTTCAATGTTGTTTTATTTTTGGTGAATTTTATTTACTTATTATTTTATTTTATTATTTTGCTGTATCAGTTTAGAGTTCCACCAGCCCTGTTAGGTTTTAGCTTCTGCTTCACTTTCTAAAACACTGCAGCAACTGCTTTATAATGTCAAATATTTAACAAAAGAACTCCCTCTCTCTCTTTTTTTAAATTTGGAGACAGAGTCTCACTTTGTTACCCTTGGTAGAGTGCTATGGCATCATAGCTCACAGCAACCTCAAACTCTTGGGCTCAAGTGATTTTCTTGCCTCAGCCTCCCAAGTGGCTGGGACTACAGGTGCCTGCCACAATGCCTGGCTATTTTTTTTTTTTTTTTAGAGACAGGATCTCTCTTGCTCAGGCTAGTCTCCAACCTATGAGCTCAGGCAATCCACCTATCTCAGCCTCCCAGAGTGCTAGGATTACAGGCTTGGGTACCATGCTCAGCCTAACAAAAGAACTCTTAAATATTTACTGGAAACACATTTCTCATCCTTTATTTACCATAAATACTCTCCACCATTTAAGTCAAAGTGTCTAAAAAGGATATTTAGATTTTTTATTTCTTTGTTTAATTAGACCAACCCATCATTTCCTAGGGACAAGCCACTCTGTTTTAAAAAGCCTATCAGGTTTTGGTGAATTTTATTTTTGGTGAGTTTTGAGACTTTGCATGAAGAATAAGTTTATATTTATTTTAATCTCATCATCTACCTCTCCCAGTTATGTCTTATGTTTGGGTATCTTGGAAATAGCACTTTGTCCCCCTTAAAACGGGGACATTTTCTTGTCTGCCCAAGTGAGCCAGATCTGAATAGCCTTCCCCTCAAAGAAAGGAGGCTTTGGGGTACATGCTATAACCTATTTGGAAAGGAAAAAGCAGATCTGCTTGCAAGACCCCTAGTTCACATATAATTTAAGTTTAAATGAAAGGGGAAAATGGCACTGATCAGTATCTGAGGGAGGAGATTGTGGTTAAATAGCCCTCTAATGACAAGTCAGTTTCACTTCTGCTGTATAAATGTGGCTTTGCAATTGTGGTCCTGGAGACCTACATACCCCAGCTGGTTCCAAATCTCTGTAGCAAGGCAGAGAAGTCGCCACCATCTCCTTTGTGGACTTCTGGAACTGGAGCAGAAATTGGGTTTTTTCCTTTTAGTGACATCTGGTAGGTTGTTTCTTTTATGTAATTTATACTACAATTTGTGGTTGGAAAAAAATAGACTTTAAGGTTTAGAACAGTTTTAAATTTACAGAAAAATTGAGAAGGTGGTTCAGGGCATTCTCATGTAATCTGCATCCAATTTCCTTATTATATACGTGTGGCACATTTGTTACAATTAATGAACTAATATGGTACATTATTAATAACTAAACTCTATACTTCATTCAGATTTCTTAGTTTTTATCTAATGTTCTCATTCATGATACCCCATTACATTTAGTTGTTATATCTCCTTAGGCTTCTTCTTGGTTGTAAAGTCAAGTTTCTCCTGACTTTCCTTGTTTTTAATGAACTTGACATTTTTTTTTTTTTTTGAGACAGAATCTCAAGCTGTTGTTCGGTGTAGAAGAGCTGTGGTTTCATAGCTCACAGCAACCTCCAACTCTTAGGTTCAAGCGATCCTCTTGCCTTGGTTTTTCTATTTTTAGTAGAGACGGGGTCTTGCTTTTTGCTCAGTCTGGTCTCAAACTCGTGAGCTCAAGTAATACACCTATCTTGGCTTCCTAAAGTGCTGAGATTACAGGTGTGAGCCACGCGCCCGACCCCCATCATTTGATTTTCTTAAGTGAGTAATTTCTTGCAGGAAAGTGAATTTTATTTTTCTGTTTGTTTAAATGAATTTTAAGGCAATGTAAAGGCCAATGGGGGCTTGAAATGGAGATTTAGTGTGAGCTGAACAGTGTGATCTTAGGCAAGTCAGTCATCATTCCTCCAAAAGAAAACAGTTATTGCAGGGTTTTTAAATTTTATTTATTTGTTTATTTATTTATTTGCAGTTTTTGGCCGGGGCTGGGGTTGAACCCACCACCTCCAGCACATGGGGCCAGTGCCCTACTCCTTTGAGCCACAGGTGCCGCCTGCTATTGCAGGTTTTGTTGTTGCAGACAATAGTAGGAATTCCTGACAAGGAGGCCAGTGTCATCTTATGCCTCATTAGCTCTGAGAAGCTGGGGAGAGTAATCTGAGACAATTCAAATTCATTTCATTAGAAGCTGACAAAGTACGTTATGAAAATATCCGTTTATTTAACTTACCTTTTACCCAGGGGAGAAGGATGGAAGAAAACTCACCGTTCCAGTGTCTCTTCTATGCCAACTGCTTCTGGGGACTTCACTGCTAATAATGTTGAACATCTTGACTGATGTGTTCATGATGAAAATAAATCTCTGTCCCTCTGTAAGGTTGAAGGCCCTTGTCTCACCTTCTGCTTCTGAGCTAAGACATTTAAATTGCTCTTCTGGGTCATCCCCACTTGGGAAGAATAGTGCCATAGCCAATGAGGTGGTTAAGAGATGTTGCCAACACCAAAGTTACTTAAACCTAAATCTGAAACTTAAAGAGGAAGTAAATAAATCCTGAATGTCATCAACATTCCATCATTTTATTAAGAATCTTCTCCCCCTTACTTCTTTCCTCAGCCTACCTCCTGTGAGAGGGTAGGAGGACTCTAAGGAAAATGGTCACGCATCCTCCATGAACCTGACCAATGGAGTGGGGGTCAGGGTCTCCTTTAATGCGGCATCTGGTTAACAAATTAGGCATCCATTCCCCCTAAACTAACCTGGGCGGGGTGAATACTGGGACTGATTTCTAATTTACTTGTCTTCACAAAATATTCCAAAACTAACATTTGTACTGATACTTACATGCCCATAGAGCGTTTTGCGTTATCATATTTAATCTTCACAATGAACTCCTGATACAGGTCTTTTTCTCATTCCATTCTGTATGTAGAGAAACAGGCTCAGAGAGATCAGGTGATTTGTTCCGTGTTACATTGAGATGTGGGAGCAGGAGCAAAAATCCAGGCATTGTGACTGTGAATCCTCGGGAATTTCCACTGCACCATTCAGGGTCCCTGTGTGTGCAGACACCCTGCCCATTTTGTTCCTTCCTGTATCCACAGTACCTAGAACAGTGCCTAGCACGTTGTAGAAACTCAACAAGTATTTGTTGAATGAATGAATGAATGAATGAATGGGATAGATAGAATCCTTGCCATTATTGATCATACCTTCTAAGATATATACTTCGTTATTCAACAAATATTTATTCAGTGCTTACTGTATACCAAGAACTTAACTTTCCATATTTATTAACCAGTGTTAATGATCAAAATGTCCTTAAAAAAAAAAAGCTTGCTAATTGGAGTATTTACATTTTTTAAATATTAGTGCTACTTTGGCAATTTGGGGAGTCGAAATTAAAAGAAAGGATTGTATTGAGAAGGGTTAAGGATGAGAGAAAAGATATGGTAAGACAAAATTCTGACCAAAGGGAGAAGAATGGGACTTCAGCCATTTGTATAATAAACACATTCGATTCTGCACTGGACAGCAAACAAATGCAGTGAAAGTGTATTGCTCAGATATTCTCTCTCTCTGGCTTGTTTTACTTGGGGGGGGGGCATCTTAGAGTTTGCAGGCAGTAGCTTCAGTCTAAGCCCTTATACCAAGTTGCTACTCTCCCTCCGACTCAGCAGCCTTCATTCCCAAGAAATGCCTTTGTTGTGCATTTGAGAGACCCCTCAATTTTGGGCATTGCTCCCTCCAATCTCCTACGCCCAAGGTCCAGAGGTTGTTTAGATAGTGCCTGTTACTTAGGGTGAAGCCTGAGTTTGAGTCTTCATTGCCAGGATCTACATGACCTTGACAAGTTCCTCCCCCACTGGGCCTCAGTGTCCACAGCTGTCAGAGAAGGGAACCTAGCCTTCTTTATTTAATTTCACTACATGCAGCTCTTCCTCTGTAGGAAGGCTTTGCATTTGTGTTGCCTCTGTTATTTTCCAACAGGAAAAAGAAAACAAGCAAACACAAACAGAAGAAAGAGAGAGTGAGAGAAACCAGAATAACTGTCAAAAGTCATAATTATTTAACAGGAAACCAGTTCTATGGTCACCTCCCCGTATTGAGCTAAACGTGCAGGGTCTCATTTAAAAGGTGTTATTTTTAGGCTCGGTGCACATGAATGTAAATAAGTACTAAAATCAAAACTTAAGTGCTAACCACATAGATGAAATACAAGTGAAATAAACCACCCAGGCAGAACCTTGCCTGTATGAGCAATAGATTTGTACTTTTCAATTGCTTCTCCACAGAAACACGATTTTCACAATACACATCACCTTTACTGCCTCCCTATGAGGGAACGTAGACCCCAGAATAATTTGAGGAAGGACGTATTCCTGTGGGCTGCTTTCTTCTTAACAAAATGAACTTGAAATGCTAGTACTCTCAGTTGTGAATCCCTAATCATTGGTACAGTCCTGGTTTCAATGACAGGTGACATTTCAAAATGAGAATTTTCATCCTCTTAGCACCAAATGTAAATCGGAGAACATTTGCACTTTAAGGTCTAGTTCAATCATTTAGAGACGGGAAACCTGAGACCCAGTGTGATAAAATGACTTGTGCAAAGTCCTACAGCTCTTTTCATTCATGGCAAACCCAAAATTGGAAGCTTCCACATCCCAATTCCTGCCTCATGCCCTTCCCAGCATGTCATTTATTTCAACACAATAATTATATACTTAGTGTCTACACCAAACTACACCTTTTTTGTTTAGAGGTTTTCCTTTTTTTTTTTTTTTTTAGACAGAACCTCAAGCTGTCACCCTGGGTAGAGTGCCGTGGCGTCACAGCTCACAGCAGCCTCCAACTCCTGGGCTTAAGTGATTCTCCTGCCTCAGCCTCCCAAGTAGCTGGGACTACAGGTGCCCACCACAATGCCCAGCTGTTTTTTGGTTATAGTTGTCATTGTTGTTTGGCAGGCCTGGGCTGGATTCGAACTCACCAGCTCTAGTGTATGTGGCTGGAGCCTTAGCTGCTTGAGCTCTAGAGGTTTTCCTTTTTAAGTACTTGGTGTCTTTCTGTCCTGTTAGCCTTTTTGTAAACAACTCTTTCTATTTGCCACTCAAATGATTTCTCCCTGCTTGTCTTTGAACATGGGCAGGAACGAAAGCTCAGTTCACCACAGCCACAGCTCAGAAAATTTCCAGTTACTCCACAGTTCAGTTAGGGCTCCAACATGACTTAGGTACTGGCCTTGTAGATGCAGCTACTGTGGGAGGCTTGTGGCTTGGGGTCTCCACGGGATGCAGCTAAACCCAGTCCAACTCTGCTTGTCACATGCAACAGCCCCTGCCGGCCGCTGGGTACTGCAGATTTAGTGAAGTCCAATGAACTGAGTTCCTGTGACTCTGAAAGCAAAACCACTGCCCATGTTCCAGAATTCAGTGAACACATCTTTAAGCTCTAAGCCCTTTGGTTTTATGCACTTTGACCCACATCCCTCTCACACTGAAGGGCCTTGATCTCAGTGTTTGTACAGGGATAACTCTTATCAGCCTGGCCTGTTGGTTCTCTGGGGCTTTATCTGACTCCACTCTTTCTCCTGGGTGTCTACAGTGGACCTATTTCTTGGCAAGATCATGCATTTTGTTTTGTTTCTCGTGTCTGCTTGGATGATCTAAACCCCAGAATTTTGTGTGACAATGGCTGGCCCCGCTGTTCCCTTCAGAAATAGCAGCTTTTTCCTAGGAGCAATTCCTTGTTCACTAAAATTACTGCCATGTACGACTGTGCATTTGCCCATGTGAAAGCCAGTGTTTTTTCTCTTAACTCACCTGGACTTTGATGTGCTTTAGCATTTCTGACTCAGCTTTTCAAACCAGAAATAGTTGGGTCTCTTACGAAATTTGTGACTTCATAGAGCACTTGCACTGCCAGCTTTCCTGAGGAGCGTTTCAAGTAGGAACATAGAATCCCGGGGCTGGGAAGGGTGGCTTGTAATTCCTGTGCTTTGAGAGGATAAAGTGGGAGGACTGCTTGAGGCCAGCAGTTGGAATATACAGGGAGCTGTGATTGTTGATTATGCCACTGCACTCCCGTGTCTTAAAAAGACAAAAAACATAGAATTTGGAGATTTGAAGAAGGATTGATGTTCATGTAGGCCAACGCCAGTATTAGGTCCCAATACCAATATATCAAATACCTCTTCTGGCAGAAAATTCATTACTTCCTAAGGGAGAGCCTTCCATTGTGGACAACTCTGATTACTTGAGACTATTATGCCAAAATGGAAAGGAACCACCTTCTACCTGGTGGAAGGATCTACTTCTGCCCTTTTGGATGGCACGTCTCTTAGATGCAGCTCTAAAGTAATATATTTGGAGACCACTAAAAAGTCCCCTCCCCATCTTTTGCCTTTGCCTGTATCCTCTCTTCCTGAAGCCAAACATTCCCAGTCTCCATGGAGCAGTTCCCACAAGAGCACTGTTTCATCTGCATACTTGTCTATTTATTCCTACTCTTTGGTTTATTTATTTATTTGCAGTTTTTGGCCGGGGCTGGGTTTGAACCCGCCACCTCTGGCATATGGGGCTGGCGCCCTACTCCTTTGAGCCACAGGCGCTGCCCTCTTTGCTTTATTTTTTAAGCCAGGACTCTCATCATATGAAAACCTTATTTAGCCCTGCATGGTGGCTCATGCCTGTAATCCTAGCACTCCGGGAGGATGAGGGGGGTGGATTGCTTGAGCTCAGGTTTTAAAAAAAAAAAAAAACTAAACTAAAAAAACTAACCGGGAGTTGTGGCACACACCTGTAGTCCTAACTACTCAGGAGGCTCAGACGTGAGGATTGCTAAAGCCCAACAGTTTAAGGTTGCTGTGAACTATGGTGATACCATGGCACTCTACCCTGGGCAACAGAGTGAGACTCTGTCTCAACAACAAAAAAAAAGAAAGAAAGAAGGAAGAAAGGAAAGAAAGAAAAAAAAGAAAGAAAAGGGCTCAGCGCCTGTGGTTCAACGGGCTAAGGTGCCAGCCACGTACACCTGAGCTGGCGGGTTCGAATCCACCCGGGCCTGCCAAACAACAATGATGGCTGCAACCAAAAAATGGCTGGGCATTGTGGCAGGCGCCTGTAGTCCCAACTCCTTGGGAGGCAGAGGCAAGAGACTCGCTTGAGCCCAGGAATTGGAGGTTGCTGTGAGCTGTGATGCCACGGCACTCTATCCAGGGTGACAGCTTAAGGCTCGGTATCAAAAAAAAAAAAAAAAAAAGAAAGGAAGGAAGGAAGGAAAGAAAGAAAGAAAAGGAAACCTTATTTGGTTTTCTTTTGGAAACACCCTTTTGTTGTGGAATCTCATCAAAAGCTTCCCATCCATTATTTCATTCATTCATCCCATCAATGTTTACTGTTAGTCATTGCACATCTTGACAGAAACGCAGCATTGAACAAGCGCGGTCCCTGGACCTTGAGTGGTTCCTCAACAAGGGGGAAGAGCCATAAATCCTCTTCTGTGCCTGGACCGGCAGGGACACACCGGGGCAATGACTGGGAACTGGGCACCATTTCACAGAGGAATTGCTAAAATAGGATCTTGAAGAAAGAGTAGGAATTCACAAGGGATAAGGGGGAAGCCTGCCCCACATGTGCTGAAGTGCGTGGAAGTTCAGGAGGGACCCAGCCTTGGATAACGAATGGAGTGTAGGATGTCCTGAGAGTGGCCTCAAGGGGAGGAGTGGAGAGGTGGAGGGAATGGAGGGATGGAGGAATGGAAAGGTGGGGAGCTCTGTCTGTGGCCCAGGGCCCCATGCATAGCAGTTATTCTCACCGCATTCAGCCAGCACCCACCAAATAGAGAAGTCAGTTAATATCTGCAAGCCACACTAAGGGTAAGGGACTGTTGTGGCTGATAAGTGGAGGTTTTAATTTGGGGTTACATGGAAATGAGGCACGGTTTCCTTAACTAACGACTTACAGATCTAGAGGGGTTGACGAACCAGGAGGGGTTTTGCATATTTCAGAAGGTCTGGTGACTCTGCTTTTGAAATACACAGCTGAACGATGCAAACAGAAACATCAGATAATGGACAGTGAGCATTTGGGGTTCCCCAGGTTCTCCCATACGGGTGGCTCCCCACTATGTGTATGCAGTGTCCCCTGCTCAGAGCCTCCGGGGGCCAGTTCTCCCCCCATGTCCAGGCCTGTCTGCCAGTGACTGGGGAGAGACTGGGTCTGATGCTTTGCCTTTGGGACGTCCTCCTCCTCCCCTCCTGTAGATGTTCCCAGCAGCAGGCCGTATGTCGCTTCCAGTAGGGACGCCCTCCTGGTTGAGGTGGGGTGATGGAAGATCCAGAGAACCTGGTTACTGTATCTCTCTTCCCTTGGTCAGTAGCCCCCACAGCAACTTCAGAGAACCCTAGGAATAGTGAATGTTCTATCCTCCTCCCAGATTCTTGCTGAGACTTGCTGGAACTAAATATCACTGGTTTAAGTGCTCAAGGGCACTGATCCATCCAAAGCAGCAAAACTGTGTAACTTCACCACACTGGCAACTCTGATCTCCAGGGTTTTATTCTTATTTCAGAGTGAGTTACCTAAAAGAGCTCAGGTAGTATCAGTTTAGACTTTAATAGAGACGAGCATCATTGAAAATCAGCGGTCAGGCAGGTTCAGGGGCTCACACCTGTAATCCCAACAAATTGGGAGGCAGAGATGGGAGGATCACTTGAGGCCAGAAATTTGAGAACAGACTGGGTCACACAGTGAGACCTGGTTTATACCACCCCCCCCAAAAGGAAAAATACAAGGGTGGGGAGTAGGGGAATAAGCCTATGCATGCCTATGGTTCTGGCTACTTGGGACGTTGAGGCAGGAGGACTGTTTGAGCCCAGGAGTCTGAGTCTGTTGTGAGCTGTGATTAGGCCACTGTACTCCAGCTTGGGTGACAGAGTGAAACAAAGAAGGAAGGAAGGGAGGGAGGGAGGGAGGAAAGGAAGAAACAGAAAGAAAAACAAAGAAAACCAGTGGATGTGGAGAGAAGGAAACACTTTCACACTGCTGGTGGGACTGCAAACCAATACAACCTTTTTGGAAGGAAGTATGGAGAATCCTCAAAGAACTCAAATTAGATCTCCCATTTGATCCTGCAATCCCATTACTGGGCATCTACACAGAAGACAAAAAAAAAAAAAATCCTTTTATCATAAGGACATTTGCACTAGACTGTTTCTCAAAACTCAATTTACAATCACCAAAATGTGGAAACAGCCTAAATGCCCACCAACCCAGGAGTGGATTAACAAACTGTGGTATAGTTGTAACATAGAATACTATTCAGCCACTAAAAAGATGGAGACTTTACATCATTTGTATTAACCTGGGTGGAGGTGGAACACATTCTTCTTAGTAAAGCATCACAAGAATGGAGAAGCAAGAATCCAATGTACTCAATTCTAATATGAAAGCAGTAGATGAGCTAATACAAGGGTGGGGGGGGTAGGGGAATGAACAAGTGGGGAGAGGGGAGGAAGAAGGGGGATGGAGGGCCATTGTATATGGCACACCTCTTGGGGTGGAACACAATTATAAGAGGGACTTTACCTAACAAATGCAATCAGTGTAACCTCATTCTTTGTACCCTTAATGAATCCCAAACAAACAAACAAATAAACAAAATAATAAGAAAGGAAAACCAGGGCAGCTGAGTAGGGCGCTGGCCCCATATACTGAGGGTGGCAGGTTCGAACCCGGCCCCGGCCAAACTGCAATTAAAAAAATTGCGAGCATTGTGGCAGATACCTGTAGTCCCAGCTGCTAGGGAGGCTGAGGCAAGAGGAATCACCTAAGCCCAAGAGCTGGAGGTTGCTGTGAGCTGTGACGCTATAGCACTCTACCCCATGGCACTCTACCAAGGGAAACAAAATGAGACTCTGTCTCTTAAAAAAAAAAAAGAAAGAAAGGAAAACCAGGGGTCAAGCAACTAATTAAATGAAGTTGTGTGCTGGGCATTGTGAGGGATTCAAAGATAAGTTGGAAGGGTCACAAACAATTCACAAGCAGGTCCACATGTTCTTGGTTCTTGATTGTTGTATTTTCGAATTCCACAGCCCCACCCCCACCTTTCCTTTATCTTTTCAGGCCCCGCTCCTGAGTGGACACAGCAGGTGTTCCTGTAACTCCAGGGAATGGGAGACGCTGAGGAGCCATATCCAGGTAACATCCCTGCAGTGTCCTCCCCTGGAGAAAATAGGAGCTTATTACAGTCCTGTGGTCACAGGCAGATAGGCTGAGACTGCATTTGACTGAAGCCATCATCCTTTGCTTTACTCAGAAGCTGCCTTCGTATAACAAATTGCAATAGTGAATATCAGTAATTTCATCAATAGCTAAAACAGCCTGTTTATGATGAAGTGAACTGTTCAACCAGCCATTAAACTTGTGTGGTTTTCCGCCTTTAAAAAACAGAATATTGGCTCGGCGCCTTATAGGTCAAGTGGCTAAGGCGCCAGCCGCATACACCAGAGCTGGGTTTGAATTCAGCCTGGGCCTGCCAAACAACAATGACAACTACAACCAGAAAATTGCAGGGCGTTGTGGTGGACACCTGTAGTCCCAGCTACTTGGGAGGCTGAGGCAAGAGAATCACTGAAGCCCAGGAGTTGGAGGTTGCTGTGAGCTGTGATGCTACAGCACTCTACCCTGGGGTGACAGCTTGAGGCTCTGTCTCAAAAAAAAAAAAAAAAAAAAAAAGCAAAGATTGGTGTGAGGCCCTGGAGCTGATGAGGGGGCCTTTCCTAGGACAATGACAAGGATTTAAACCCTATGTGCAGAGAACCGGGGTGTGCACCCTCTGTGTTCTGAGGATTGAAGTGGGGAAGTTTTCTCACCTTCCGGGAAGCAGTATTTCTGAGTCAGGGGGTCGTGGTCAGCATCTGAGGCATGGGTGGGCGTGCAAATGGAAAGAATTGCAATTTGGGGGTCTTCTTGATTGAGCTTAGCCCTGAGGAGTGGAGTTGTTTTGCTGGATGATCCCCAGCAGTCTCTGGCAAGGGCCTGAATCAGCAACGAACCGGCTATCGGGGGCTCTATTCTCAGGAGTGACACCTTGTGGCAGCAGGAAGAAACAGCAGCCGTAGACTAAGGGCTTTTTTTGCACTTTGGTGGTTCACTCAGTCCAACGGCTCCTGCCAGGATAATTCGGTGGACAACGCTGTAAAAGGCAAAGGGTTGCTCGAGCACTTGTGATCCAAGTTCAGCACATCTTGTTATAATTTAATATAAAAACTCTATCCTTACACAGGATAACTCCAAGATGGAGAGTACTTTCTCCTTTCTAGGGTTTGCATCATAAAAATTGTGAAGAAAAAAGTTTTAAGCCCTGTTTGACCTGACTTCCTAGCTTTTGCTTTAGTTGAGAAATACACTTCTACTCTTTCATTGGATGAATTGCGGAGTCTTTATACGGTTCATGTATGACCTTGTGCCTTGTTTTCTGTACGTGGCTAAGAGACTCTTTGAACACTGTTTACACAAGAGTCCCTGGGTGACAAAGTCAACAGCCTTTTACATCCTGGAATTCTGACATGCCTTTTGGAGCAGAGATTAAAGTGTTCTTGAGCTTGTGCTGGCCCTGGTGCCTGAGGAACACGCTTTTTCGTGCTCTTTTTTTCTCTGCCTCTTCCTCTCCAGTTCAGCCACAGAGCCAGCAACCTCTTGGTATGTGGTTCCAGTGCAGCTTCTAAACTGAGCCAGGGTGAATTCTTTGAGTCAAACTCAGTCATGAGTTCAAATGTCTGAGATCAAAAAGAAGGCCCTAAGCATAGCCCCTTTCAACTCCCTGTCACCGCCTGGGTGGTAGGAGGCAGAGGTTCAGGCTTTGGCAAGAAGCATGGCCCTGCCCTGGAATATGGGCTGTGTGTTGGCTCCAGAACAAGTGGAATTTGTGCTGGAACAGAGGGAAAGGCTGCCTGAACTGTCTGGGACACTGCATCTGGACTGGCAGAGGCTGGGCCTTCTGCTTGGGCTGCTATGAAGCTCCTTTTCTGCGGTTCTGCAGGGAAGAGGGTCTTTTAATGTCGCACTTGGCTTCAGATCCTCATGACCTCCTTGTGTAAGCTGTTAATGTTAAGACTTTTGGGGGCCAACTCTGCCCATAACCATTTCCTAAGGCACAAGCCAGCCCCAGGAGAACTGGATTAGGACCATTTTCAGAAACTTCCACTCCAAGGACCCACCCACCTACTGCCCCTTTGTACCAAGGCGAACACCACCAAGGGGTGTTTTCTAAAGCTCATCCCAAACAGGACATGAGTTATACCCTTCCCTTAGGATGATGGGCCTTCTGCTTCACAACCAAGGGAAACCACTTATGGGAATGAATCACTGCAGAGCTACACAGATCTGCTCCTCTGTGATGTCTGTTCTTGCCTACGTAAGGCAAGTGCTTATGTCTCTCAGTGATGAAGTGGAAAAAAACCCCGTATTTAATCTCTGAAGGGCTCCCCTATTATAGGGTACCCTGCAAAACTCTTGTAACATTTATATTTTTATCAGACCTCTCATTTTGCAGATGAAGAAGCTGAAGTTCAAGAAGGAGGGACTTGCTCTGGCCACGCGGCCCATTTTTTTCCTCTGCATTCTACTCTGATCAACTTTTTCTTTTTTTTGTAGAGACAGAGTCTCACTTTATCACCCTCGGTAGAGTGCCATGGAGTCACGGTTCACAGCAACCTCCAACTCCTGGGCTTACGCGATTCTCTTGCCTCAGCCTCCTGAGTAGCTGGGACTACAGATGCCCGCCATTTTTTTTTTTATTTTTTGAAACTGAGTTTTACTATGTTGTCCTCAGTAGAGTACTGTGACATCATAGGTCATAGCAACCAACTCTTGGGCTTAAGTGATTCTCTTGCCTCAGCCTCCCTAAAGTTGGTACTATAGGTGCCCACCACAATGCTCGGCTATTTTTTGTTGTTGTTGCAGTTGTCATTGTTGTTTAGCTGGCCAGGGCTAGGTTTGAACCTGCCAGCCTTGGTGTATGTGGCTGGCACCCTACCCCCACCCCCCGAGCCACAGGCAGTGCCCAACTCTGATCAATTTCTTTCCTATCCTAAAAAGACCCCCAGAGGCCTTTCTTTACCCCTGGGCTACACAGTTGGCTGATTTCCTAAAACTTGGCATTTGTTGAAGAATGTCCACTTTCACTTCTGAGGACTTCTAAATAAAATCTTTTCACCTGAGGATGTATGTCGGACTCTACATTTTGGAACTAAATGCAAAACGTCCTGGGACTCTGAGAAGCAGGAACGAAACTGGGAAGACCCAGCAGTGTTCTTTTCCAAATGCGTTTAGGGCAGACAGAGGTCCTCTGGGCTCCGTAGGTGTGTGCGTTGCTAGAGGTGAGACGAAGATACCATGATCCAAGACCTATAATTTTATATAGCCTCTTTTTATCTCTAGCTGAAGATGATTTATTTCAAGAACCAGTGAAAAAGAGAAGACGATCAGATCGAGACCAGCGGCTCCGAGCGTTTCCCTCAGTGGAGCAAAGTGCTCTGAAGGAATGTGAGTGCCGTGAAACTGTTGTATGGCCTTTTAAAAAAAAAAAAACATGGTTCTTTTTTTAAAATTAATTAATTGATTAATTTTTGAGACAGAGTCTTAAGCTGTTTGTCTGGGTAGAGTGCTGTGGCGTCAGAGCTCACAGCAACCTCCATCTCTTGGGCTCAAGCAATCCTCTTGCCTCAGTTTTTCTATTTTTAGTAGAGATGGGGTCTTGCTTTTTGCTCAGGCTGGTCTCAAACCCATGAGCTCCAGGAATCCACCCTCCTCGGCCTCCCAGAGTTTTGGGATTATAGGCGTGAGCCACCGCACCTGGCCTAACATGGTTCTGTTCTTTTCCAAATATGTTAAAATGCTCAGAGGAAGAAAAGGTTAATTTCTGACGCAGATCAAACATCTTCAAATGAACTCGTTTCAGAAAGAGAGACCTCAAAGTCTCTGCAGCGGTACTTCCACAGTTTTTCTGCAGGCATCTCGGGGTAGGAGGGTTGTTAGCAAAATGACCTATTCCTGATTAGAACAAAGGCTTGCAAACGTGATTAGTTTGGTGCTTTAGTGAGTGTTTACATGATGTCCTTGATTCTTTTTCTTTTCATGACCAAGGGGTTAAAGCCTGTGGCAAAGCACATGATAACTTCTGTTAGGAGGAGATTCAGAGCAGCCTGGCTCTTTCTGAGAGCAGCGGGTTCTCAGAACCAATGACTGTTCTCTCCCATGAGCCACCATCTCTGGTGTCAGACAACTTGCTCTCTTATTTAACTGACTTTTCACTTCTTTCCCCTTCTTGTAATATTCAACAGACCCCTGCTTTACAGACCTAGCCCTTAATCCCCTGCTAAGTATCACCCAGGTAATACATTTCTGTTGATTCCAGATGAAAAACTGGAGTCACGGACCAGAAGGGTTTTGAGCAACACTTACCAGAAGCTCATCCAGTGTGTCTTCCTGGACGACAGCATTCCAAATGGAGTCAAATATCTTATGTGAGTCAGAAACCCGTTACTCTGAAATCGTATGTTGATGTCTTTCCTTAAATGGTTATAGGTGCTTTCCCCCAACAGTAAAAAGGAGTTCTCAATTAGAAACTAAGCAAAAAGGTCAAAAATGTCTGTCGTCTGTAGCTTTGGACCATTATTATTATAGCTGAGAATTGCCATTCATTGAGCTGTCACTGTTGGCAGGTAATCTGCTGAGTACTTCACATTTATCAGTTTTCACTTATTCCTCCAACACCCCTATAAAGTAGGAACTATTATGATCATCCCCATTTTAGTGAAATGGAGGCTCAGAGAGGGCAAGACAGTGAGGAAAGTCACATCGCCAGTAAGGGAGAGGGCCCCGAACCTGACCTAGGCTGTGCCACTCTGGTCTGCACCCCAGCTATTTGTGTCACACTGACTAGAAGGACTCTGTGGTGCCAAAGCTACAATTTCCCCTGCTCACCAAGGCTCTGTGTTGTTCCTCATAGTACTTTACCTGTGCACAAATTTCTAGAATTTGCAGCTTCCACAGAACACAGAGAAAGATGCCTCACTTCTGTACAGACAGGACAGGGTTTGTGTAGAACTGGAAGTACCAGATATTTTTGTACAATCTCATTTGGCCCCTCGACGCACTCTGTGTAGTACACAGGATTAATACTCTCCCCCAAATGGGGAGAGAGTGGACAGGGACTCGCTTAGGGTCAGAACTCAGTTCTTTTGCCTTCTGCGCCCATGTTCTTCACACTGCATTTTGATAATCATGACAATGTGCTTTTTAAAACTGATCCAGAAATAGGCTTCTTGCTTTAATTGAAAAGCCATCATCGGACCCAGTCTACATTGGATTATTTGGAAGCACTGGAGCTGGGAAGAGCTCTCTTATCAATGCCATCATCCAGCAGGCGATGTTTCTACCAGTGTCTGGAGAAAGCATATGCACTTCGTGCCTGGTGCAAGTGTGCTCAGGCTGCTGTGAGCAGTACGAGGCCAAAATCCACCTGCTCTCTGACCAGGCGCGTGTTTCTTCCTTTACTTCCTCTTCTCCTTCTTTCCTTCCTCTTGCCCTTCTCTTCTTCCCTCTCTCCCTCCCTGCCTTCCTTCCCCTCTTTCCTTTCTTCCTTTCTTCCCTTCTTTCCTCTTCTCTCCCTCTTTCCCTCCCTGCCTCCCTTCCCCTCTTCCCTTTCTTCCTTTCCTCCCTTCCTTCTTTCCTCTTCTCTCCCTCTTTCCCTCCTTCCCTTCTTCTTTCCCTTCCTTTCTTCCCTTAATTTCTTCTCTTCTCTTGTCTCTCAGAGATGAATATTATATTCTGGGTAAGTATAGCTCCTACCTTTGGGGAAGAACGTATTGCAGAGTGACAAACTTCAACAGAGTGAGAAGGGAGAATGGTGGAGCCTGGGTCTCAACATAGCTTATTAGGGGGACTTTGGGCCATTTCCTTCTTTGGTCCCCATGTTAGGTGATCTTTTATTTCCTGAATATACAGCCTCCAGGCCCCTGGCCAAGGGCAATGGGTTTCTCCTTTGGTGGCCGCTTTCTGTGTCTGTGTCATAAGGGGCGTGGCTTTACTCCGCCTTGGCAGGAGTGGAAGGAGGAACTGAAGAACTTGACTCGGATCCTGCATGGGACGGAGGAGTTGGGTGGAGAAGAGACGGATGCGTGGGACAGGGATGATGCGGTGGAGGAAGCCATCTGGAAGCTACAAATGGTTTATGGAAATGGGGCAGAAAGTAAGAGCTACGAGCAGCTACTGAAGGTGAAGCCCAAAGGGAAGATTCCCACCTCCAGAATCATCTCCCTCAAGGCAGAAGAGGTAATGTCAAGATTGTTCTTTGAAATTCTTCAGTGGTCCCAAGTATCACAGTGGAATCTATTTAGGGAACGTGCTCACGTACAGTGTTTTCATTAGAAATAAGTTGGTAACCAAGTCAGAAGTAGACATGACCCAAGTCACTTTCATTATTTATGGCTGCCACATGGAATCTTCTAATGTGTCTGAAAGGAGCTGTATGCAAAGAAAAGACCATTTACAGTTATTGGAGGATTAACTGGGGATGCTTTGGGCTACAAATGATTTTTAAAGACTTACAATGAGTCAAACAATTTGGTTTGGAAGCAGTAGGGGTCTTGGGCTGGTTTAGTGGCTCATATCTTTGGCTCCCTCACAGGACTTTGTGCTTCCTCCTCAGGCAGGAGAGCTGTCCGACAAGCTGGACCCCTACATCCGGACTCAGAGGAGAGGTCAGGATGGAGAGTCAGCTGAGGCCCGAATCTGGCCCTTGATCAAACATGTGGAAGTGACTCTTCCCAAATCTGAGCTGATCCCAGAAGGGGTCACGCTGGTGGACATCCCAGGCACGGGTGACTTCAACAGCAAGAGAGACGAGATGTGGAAAAAGGTGATTGTCTTCCGTTGTAGGGGTTCATTCTCTCTTTCCTCAACTCCTCCACCCTTTCCAAGGCGACAAAGCTTGCTCTGCCTTCAGGGGTTCTATGAGTTGCTTGGAACTAAATTCTTCTATTTTATATGTTCTAAGCTGTAGGGCAACAAATATCAGGATACAGGTGGCCAGAGAAATTGGAGAGGAAGAATCACAGGGTCAGCCCTGTAGCTGGAGCAAGAGCAGGTGATACCTGGGAGGGCCAGCAATAGAGCGGCCTGGGAGAGGGCAGAGTAAACAAGGACAGGGTGCGCGTGTGGTGGCTGGAGAAAGACAGCAGGTGGTGGCCAGGGAGCTCTGGCGCACAGGGTGGGAACACAGCACAGAGCTGGCAGGAGCCGGGAGGTGGCATTACAGGGTGAAGTGGGGTCCAGCTGCCCGTCACTGTCAGCTGATACGCAGAGACAGGGATAGGTTCACCAAACTTTATTTGTCAGGAGCCGGGCGATTCTGGAGAACAGTGAGCGTAGCCTCTCCAAGGCTGTTCTGTTTTTTTCATCTCCAAAATCACACTTTTATATGCAAAAGTTCAAAGCAAAGAGCAGATTGACCCTTAGAGCAGATTGACCCTTATTTTAAATAATAATCAGCATAACCCAGTGATCGATTACAACATTCCAATCCAAAAATTAATCTCCTAAAGCAACCCACCAAAACTACTCCACCTTTAGGGTTGGAGCTAAATTTACAAAACAGTAAGAACCGGAGCCAGGGGGTAAAGGTCACTTAGGCCCTAAATTCAGACCCTAGCCTGAATGACTCCTTATTTTCACACGTGCTCTCAGCAGGGCCAATTTCAGAGAGTGGTGAATAGCGCAGCAGCTGCCGACGAATTCTGTTATTCAGATTCTGCAGATTTGTGCTAAGTGAGTGACTGTGGGCCCGGGGGAGCTTGGTGACCGTAGTTTCCAATCACAGTCTAGGGCAGAATGATACAGATAATCTGGCCTCCGCCCTGATTGTACAGGAGAAGAAATGAATGCTTAGGGAGGGGAGTAACTTGCCCAAGGCCACGGTAGCTTGTGAGTGACAGACTGTGACCTGGAGTGCAGGCTCCTAACTTTCCAGCTGGGGCTCTATCTACCACCCTGCCCCCAAGACAACCCTGTACTCCCCCCCCACCCCAGGACTTGTTGCTTTCAATCCCAGGGTCCTGCCTTTTGGTCAGTGGCTCAAACCCACCCACATGAGCCTTAGTTTCCACAGTCTCAGCTCTTGAGTGGAATCACCAACCCTGGCCTGTTCCAGGCCTAGTCAAGGGAACGACAGTGGCCTGGGGAGGTGGCCTGGCCCTCTGTGGATGGAGCTGCAGCTGTGACCGGCTCAGATACATCGGGCTACTTATCAAAGCCAGCAGATCTGGTTCCAAACGCGCTCTGAGGAGGAGAGGCTGAAGGGAAGGGACGGCTCCACCGTGCTGGACTTGGCCTTGGCTCCCTGCATTCTTGTGGTCTGTGATCTTCTCTCCCAAGAACTCACTCACAGCTCCCCTCCGCAGGGAGAACGGGGCACAGTGGCCCTTCCCGTGTCTCTCAGGCTGCCAGCTTGGCCGTTCCCCAAAGCTGTTGTGAATTCCTTGGTCTGCCGCTTGAAGTCCTGTGACTTCAGCCTGGTCTCCTCATGGAGGAGAATGGAAGTAGGGGTCGCGGGGTGTCACCCATCCCCTCCTAAGTCCAGTCTTTCTGATTTTACACAAATGCCTTTTTGGGTGTCTTCTGTGACTCTGATTTTATCAAATCCTGGCAGTTAGGAACTGTGTGTGGGGCCTGAAGTTTAATCACTGCCACCTTTATGTTAGCAGTCCTTTTCTTATATTAATAAACATTTATTAAGCACCAGTAGTTCACCAGGACCATGGGGAATACAAAGATGAAGAGGCCCTGCCCTGGGAGCTCCCAGTCTGAAGTCCTCACGGCCTCCCACAGGCTGATCAGCCGGTTCGCTGCCTGCAGAGCCCGAAGCTTCTCTGAATTGCTTATAATTGGGGCAGGGAGAGGGCAGCGGCGTTGCTATTGTCTTGCCTAGTCTAAGTCTACTCGCATGTAGAGGAAGGCCAGCATAGTATGTCCTCATGCTGGTCTCTTTACATTTGAGGCCTGTTTACTTCCCTGTAAAGCAAACAGTTTGTCTAACGTGAGACGCGGAAACTTTTTCAGGAATGCTCAATGGAGACAGAAGGTTCATGGACAGGGGTGGGGGGCATTGAGCATTGGGCATTGGGGGGCTGTGAATCGTCCACTCCCAATTCAACCAGAGCAGTTCATTTTTAAAAATCAAATTTATATGATGGACTTCTTCCTATTGAGAGGTTACGGACCCGAAGATGAAAGAATATTCCGAGGTGGGAGATGAAAGGAAAAGGAAGACCCGAGTCTGTGGTCAGTGTGGCTTTTATTCCACCTGGATGCAGGGGGGAGGGGGTGGTGAATCAGAAAGGAGTTCCACCGTGGGTCATGGTGGATGAGGATTTAAAGGGTCAGGAGGGCAGCAGTTGTGGCATTCCTATTTCCTGGGAGGGACATGAACCTGACCCTGTCTGGGCCAGTCAGTCCCACCTGGGCGGAGCAGGTCTATTCGGGCAGGTACACCTGATTCTATCACTTACGATTTCATTTAAGAAAGGTTCCACGCTGTGATGCCACAGCACTCTACTGATGGCAATAAAGTGAGACTCTGTATCTAAAAAAATAAAAGAAAAAGAAAAAGTTTCCATTGCTAAAACTGACTTGAAACCCACCGCTCTAGATGAAGCTCTTGATGTTTGGAGTTTCTCAACCTCTTGATATTTGGGGCCAGAGGATTCTTTGTTTTGGGGGCCGTCCTGGGCATTGTGAGATGTTTACAGCACCCTTAGCCTTTGCCCACTCGTATCTCGCAAGTTGTAATAATTAAAAATGTCTCCAGACATTACCAAATACAGATGGTCCTGGACTTATAGCAAAGTAACATCCTGACAAGCCCACTAAACCCGAATTTGTTAAGTTGAACCATCTTATGGTGGGCTTATGTCCAGTTGAAAAGAAAACTTGTAAGTTAAACCATTATAAGGCAGAGATTGTCTGTATCCCTAAGGCATGAAATGTCTGCTAGTTAAAAACCTCTGGCATAAAGCAAAATAATGATTTGATTATCAAGCCACAAGCTTGTCACGTCTTTACATGCAAAGCAGTGTTTTGAGGAAGCACAAATGCTCTTAGGCCTGGAGTTGGACCAGTTTTTTGTTTGTGCAGAAATAAGATAAATGAAACACTACAGTGAGAGAAATGTCATAATGTCACCCATGATCACTGGTCACAAGAAATTTGCATGTTTAATAAAGCAATATTCATGCAGATAATAAGTTGTAATTTCATGCGCATTGGCTTTTGCACCTTGACTCTGACAGTTTCTGGCTCCATGCAGGGGTGGTTGGACAGCAAAATGATGCCACCAGGTGCCAGGTTTGGGGTAGATGCACCCCCCAAACTAGTTCTGGAAAAACAACCATTTTCCTCAGACAACAACTAAGGCAAAATAGGACAGTGATGGATCTGGGCCTAGAGGACTGATTTCCTGAATTCTATCAATGACTAATGCCACGAGCTTCTGTGAAGACTCTTGTGTGGGCCACACACTGGGCTTGAGGTTATGTGAGTTTCAAGATTAAAAGTACAGACAGGGCTCCCTTCTCATAAGGGCCCAGAGCAGACCCTGTGTGGTCCGTAGGTAAGTCCAGCTGTTGTAGGACATGGAAGGGGGACAGCCAACCCATCCTCAGGGGACGGGTCCTCAGCAGGGTTTGAAGAACAAAGGGACAGAGCAAAGGCCCTGAGAATTTACAGAGCATGGCACATCTGAGAAAGTGTGAGCAGCTCCATCCGGCTGGCATACAGGGGACGTGACAGGGAGCTGCGAGAGTGGGCAGTGTACTGGTACATCAAGGATAGGTCCCCGCCACTGACAGTCTGTCCCTGTGCTGACGCAGGCTACGGTCCTGTTTTGCAGACTATTGACAAGTGCTCAGCGATCTGGGTGCTCAGCGATGTCGAGCGAGTGTGTGGGGGGAAGGCCCACGAAGACCTTCTAAATGAGAGCATTAGAGCCTGCCAGCGGGGTTTCTGCAGGGACGTGGCCCTGGTGGTCACCAAGGCTGACAAACTCCACTTGCCGGAATACCTAAGGTATCATGCTGGGCTCACGGGGGTGTGGACCCCAGGGGGCTTGCCTGCGTGGGTCCCGACTACAATAACCACCAGAGCTTGACTTTGTGACACGTTGGGCATCTTGGGCTTTGGAAAGGGACTTCTGGGGATGAAAAGAAAAGGCTGGGATGTCCTGGGACCTCGAGTCCCTTGGGTAGGTTGGACCACTTGACTCCCCTTGCAGGTGCCACTCATCCTCTTCACAGCTCCGAGGGTGCCATTGCCACATACCAGATACAGATGTCACCTCCTGGTCTGTGCCACTTGCCTGCAGCAAATGTGGGGAGTATGCCAACCTCACACCTGTGCCATCAGTCATGGTGCAGCTTCGGGGTGTCAGTCTCTGCTACAGATTTGTCTGTCCCCAAGATTTTTAACTCATTAAGAGCAAGTGCTCAAAGTTTTAGCACGTTGGCTAAAAGTAGACGCGTTCTCTTTGAGTCATATTCTCACAGATATCAGTGAAAGGGAAGCGTTTGAGGGGTTGGCAGATGTGCACAGATGCTGATTTCCATGCAGGTCTCTGTTCCCCCACAACTAGGAAGACTTAAACTTGTCCAAAGTTAAACACTTCTGAGAGTGAAAAGGGGAGTTATTCGTCCTTAGATTGGGTATAAGCTCGGCGGTGCTGGGGACACGGGACGTTTGGTCCCCTGCAACTTTGATCTGACTGCTGTCTCTGCAAATTCACTTGCTCTCGTGGTCCAGGTTGGAATTTTAGCTTCATATTTTTTCACTGCAGTCTCTTCCCTCTCTGCCCCTAGCACAGAATAACATCTCAAGCTGTCCCTTTCCAGCATCAACATGAAAACGAAACATTATTAAATCCAATTTAATGAGCATTTCTTGACCGCTGTGATAGGGGCTGCAGATTTAGAGGCACATTGCCTACTCCCTGAGCTTGCCATTTAAAAGAGGGTTAAAGGATGTATGTAGGGGACAGGCCAAGTGCTGTGGGAACCCAGAAGCACTTTGGCTGCAGTTTTGGCTGGAACAGGGGGTGAGGTCACAGAAAGTTTCACAGTTGACGAGACACTGGCTTAACATTGAGAAATAAAGATGCTTTTTACTGGAGGTGGATCAGAAGAGTGAGCCTTGAATCTAAGATTTTTTTATGCAAAGCCACCCAGACATGAGAATATGTGCTGCTTTCAGGGAAAGGGGAAAGACCATCACGACACATAATAAAAGTTAAGTAACTGTTACATTTTTCTAATTTCATTTCAGGGAAAGAAAGGTGGGAAACGTAAGTATGAACTAGATATTTTAAAATATTATGTTTTATGATCGATATAATAGTTGACTCATTAACAACATGGAGGTTAGGCAGTCACCCTCCTGCTCAGTCCAAAATTATGTGTAACTTTTGAGTCCCCTCAAAACTTAACTGCTAATCCCCCACTGTTGACTGGAAGCCTTACTAACAACATAAACAATTGCTTAATATATATTTTGTAAATTATATGTACTATATACTATATTCTTGCAATAAAGTTGACTAGAGAAAAGAAAATGTTATTAAGAAAATCATAAGGGCCTCAGCGCCTGTGGCTCAAGCAGCTAAGGTGCAAGCCAAATACACCTGAGCTGGCAGGTTTGAATCCAGCCTGGGCCCGCCAGACAATAATGACGGCTGCAACCAAAAAATGGCCGGGCGTTGTGGCGGGCGCCTGTAGTCCCAGCTACTTTGGGAGGCAGAGGAAGGAGAATCGCTTGAGCCCAGGAGTTGAGGGTTGCTGTGAGCTGTGACGCCACGCACTCTACCCAGGGCGACAGCTTGAAGCTCTGTCTCAAAATAAAAAAGAAAAAGAAAAAGAAAAGCACAAGGAATAGAAAATACATTCGCAGTGCTGGACTATATTTATTCATACAGTAGGTTTACTTTGCCTGTTTCCAAGAGGAATCTGTCTGTCTGAAACAGCTGCAGACCTCAACCTACCGTACCACGCAGTTCAGCTTTTTTGGGAAATGTCATGACTTCTCCCTGCTTCTCCAAAGAACTTCCATCATCACAAGTGGCACTTTGTATGGGTCCCCTGGGGTTGTTCAAGGTGTACAGTATGGAACTAAACACAATGAAAACAGCTAGAGATCACTTTTTACTGCGATATACAGTTTACTGGAGAGATGAGCTCTTAACTCAGAGTTAATTAGCCTCCCGCTGTATTTTAAAGAGATACTTGCAAGACCTGAGTTCACCAGAATAGCAATAGGAAATGGCTACAAAATTATTGTAGTAGTCTGCCATGCACGATAGTTAATTTTACACAGTTAAGATTTAACTGTATCTTTACATTTGTTTGCCTTTCTCTGAATGTCCAATGGTGTCTTGTAACATCTGTAAGTGTGTTTGTATGTTTTGATACATTTTAACTTTTCGCGATAGAATTGTGTATATTTTATGGTACACAGGTAGTAGATGATAAACTAGTATCTACATACATTTTATGCATTCGTGACTTATCTTTTTCTTAATTTTTTGGATATTTCTAGGCTATAGTTTTTTTCAAATTGTCACAGATCTCTAAAAATTGTTCCTGTATATTTATTTTTAAAAACTCATGTCAAAGTGGCCCCATGCAGTTCAAATCCATGTTGCCAAAGTGTCAACTGAACGTAATTCTAGTATAGTACGTATGTATTTGACTGTTGGACCAAATGAAGATCTGCCAAAATTCACGCCTTACCATTTCATCAGTGTTGATGACCCTGAACCCTTTGCATGCTTTTATTTCTTTCACAACTTAGCAAGCTATTCAAAGTCAGCGGGAGGCTGTTTTAGAAAGAAATGAAATGATAAAACTACAAAGGAATAGAAGTCTCAAGGAAAAACTGAAGGTGAGTCACCCTATTTCCCCATGCATTTTTCCCACGGGTGGCTTCCCAGCCCCCAGTCTCTGAGAAACGAATGTGTAGCTCGTCTTGTGTGGCAGCGAGGGCAAAAGCTTTGGAATAGACAATTTGGATTTAAATCTTCCCCTAGCCTCCCACGGCAGACATCTGGAATTTTTCAAGTCTCTAGGAGAGACTGTCTACTAGCTTTGGAATTCTGAGTTTTCAGAGATAGTGTGGAAAATCATCAAGATAGCATTTATTAATAATATACATGCTGAGAATCAGTACAGAGGCTGGTGCTGTGGCCTCACAGGTGAGGGGGCAGCCCGGGCTCTGTCCCTCGCTGGCAGTGTTGGGACGTGGGGGTCCTGTGTGAGCACAGCCCAGGTGGACAGTGATCTATGGAGTTCAGCAAATAAAGCCTTAGTGGCTTGTTCCCTGTAGGAAAACACAGAAATGAGGGAGAGAGGAGGTGTGCCCTTCCCTTACACTGAACCTTTCAGATTTCAACATCCCACGTGGCTCCTCTTGTAACTAATCCCACGGTATGAACGGCTTGGTCATTTTCTGGCTTATTTGGCTTATTTTATTATGAAAAGAACTGATTGCTATGTGTAAAAGCGGGTTTACCTGAATGAAATAATTTGTATTTGAACTGTCAAAATAATCAAGAGCCTTTAACTTAAAAATCTTATTTTATTTGCAAATTTAACCATTGTTATGCCCAGACTCTTTTTCTTTGATTCATGTTCAGTTACCATATAGAGGTAGTAGATTTAACCCGTTTATAAAATCATACCATTTTAAACCTTAAATTTCCTGTAAATATTTTAAACTAAAATCACGAACTTCAAATGCCTGCAAAAGTAGATGCCAGCTACCCAGATCATTGTGTTTGCAAAGCATTTCTTAAACTCAGTATAAAATAACTTATAAAATGGGTTTGATTAATTTCATTCACATCTTTGTATTTATTTATTTATTTTTTGAGACATAGTCTCACTATGTCAGCCTGGGTAGAGTGCCATGGCATCACAGCTCACAGTAACCTCAAACTCTTGGGCTTAGGTGATTATCTTGCCTCCCCCTTCCAAGTAGCTGGGACTACAGGCACCCACCATAACACCCAGTTGTTTTTTGTTGCACTGTTGTTTAGGTGGCCCAGGCTGGGTTCAAACCCACCAAGGGTGTATGTGGTCAGCGCCCTACCCACTGAGCAACAGGCACTGCCTTTTATATTTATTTTTATACCTTCTCAGGCTGCACATTCCCGTACCCTTGTTGGGAAGCAGAATTTTCATATTTGGCCAAAATCTAAGATATCATCAATTTGAAGGTGTACCACTGTTTTATATCTCTCTGGAAAAAAAAATTCTGCCAATCAAGCCATGAAAGAATATTTTCTTAATATTTAGAATTTTTATTTTATATTATCAGATTTCTTGTACATGGATTCTTTTACATCAGATTTCTTTTACATAGACTTTTAATTTTGCATACATCAGATTTCCTTTACATGGATTTGTAAAAATCATATATACTCTTTGGTAGCAAAAGTAATGGAAATGTAAGTAAATGTATTGGTTAAGGGATTTCTACAACTTCTTCACTTGGAATCCAACTCATCCCAGTCATGTTTTGTCTCAGACTCTCCAATTCTTTTCTCCTCGTATCCTTTATGCTATTAAGAGTGCTGGGGACGCAGCATTTCTTAAAGGGTGTTCTACTCTTGTCCAGAATTTCCTTCCGAGGCACTGACACGTATTCTGCCAGCTTTGATCTCAGCACTGTTTTTGCGGGGGGCGTAATAAGCCCTCCCTGACCATACCTCAGTTTCCAAGCATCACCCAGTTTCATCTCTGTGTGGGTGTTGCCCTTTCCTCAGTCCCATGAAGTCTTTAGGTGTCACTTTGCAAAAAATCTGGAATTATTGTCCAATGCACGAACCGGAAGCATTTTTTCTTTAATATCAAATATATGCCCCACTTTTCTATTTACAGGCCTTTCAGTGTAGACAATAACTTTTATTTTCAAAGCTGAATTACAATCTTTTTTGGAGATATTTAAAATGTCTGTTAAGTAGAATGGCACCAAGGAGGCACATTGCTCATTAGAAGAGAGAGGGCGGCGCCTGTGGCTCAAAGGAGTAGGGCGCTGGCCCCATATGCTGGAGGTGGCAGGTTCAAACCCAGCCATGGCCCAAAACAGAAAAAAAAAAAAAAGAAGAAGAAGAAGAAGAAAGGGGAATGGGATGGCTTTGACCAAGTTCACCCCCATGCAGCGTACCAGTGCCCTAGGGCTGCTATAACACAGTATCACAAACCAAGTGGCTTAGAACAACAGAAAAGTTATTATCTCACAGTTCTGAAAGCTGGGAGTCCAAACTCAAGGTGTTAGCAGGGCGGTGTTGCTTCTGACGGTGCTAGAGATGGAGCTGTTCCAGGCCTCTCTCCCAGCTTCTGGGAGCTCCTCAGCTTGTAACTCCATAACGCCATCCTGGGTGTGCATCTCTATCTAAATTTTCCCTTTTTGTAAGGATGCCTTCTTGGTTTAGGGAGCCACCCTACTCTCCTACGACTGTATCATAATATAATGGATTTAATCTACAGTGACCCAATTTCCACGGAAGGTTGAATTCTGAGCTTACTAGGGATTAGGATCTCAACGTCTGATTTTTGGGTTGGGAGCTGAAATAACCTATGACAGGCAGGCAGCGACTGGCCTACCGCAATGCTGAGATACATCTCAATTTCAGAAATATCAAACAGTGGGAAAAATGCACATCTTAGTATTGATAAACTACAGGACCGTGTCAGCTGAAATTACTTGGTTGAAGAGATCACCATATGGTCATGAGTTTGGGTTGTCACTTTGGGATTCAGGACTGAGACACAAGCTCTCCGTCCTACCGTGGTGTGGTGATTTGGGTCCCATGTCCTCTATTATTGACATGCTGTTCTAGGTCCGTGGTTCGCTGGAGCCTCCTTTAAATTTTGCCCTTTCCCTGTTTCTACTATAAACTCTCACATAGCTTTTTGTTATAACCTAATTCACAAAGTCTAACTGCCTGACTTGACCTGATGGGATCTTGTGTACCTCCCCAAATATTAACACACAAAACTCTTTTAGGGTTTGCACAGATGGAATTTCCAGGCTGGATTTTGACATTCCCAGCATTTCGTTGGAGCTGGGCACTACCTTTGCTTTAAAATCCCTTACTTTATTTATTTAACTTTGGGACCAGAACGAGCTCATGGCTTTTCGCAGAATTCCTGTGTTCTTTTTGATCTTCAGCATGTCACATCTTGGCCAGCGGGAGCCCTTTAAGCTGACTCTTTTTAGCATTACCCACCCAGACATTTTAAAAAACATTCTGTCTAGCAACAAAAACATACTCAAGCCCACTCTATTTTCCCTGCCTGGAGACATGGATCAACTACTTTCCCAGGATCTTGGGTTTCTTTTAACAGAGAATAATATTAAGCATAAAAGTCGAGGCGTTAGGGGAATGTGTCAAATTATTTCCTATAAGTAAAGGCAGCAGCAGGGTGATACTTAATGACAAAGCTAGAAAAGGTAGATTTAAAATAATGGGGTCATAATTTACATTACGGATTTCAATCTAACTCCAACCTTATTTTCCAGTTCTGCTTCCATATGGAATCCCTTCTCTTTTCAGCATCCAGGTTTTCTCTTTTCTCAGATACAGTATCTTCTTACGCACTTTAATATGTGATGTATATGTTGGGTAACAAGCCATGTGTTTAAATCAGAACAGTGTCTAACCTTTCTGTAGCATAATTTGATGAGTATCAATGAACAGCTTGGATCCCACCCTCCAGCTATAAATGTTTCTGCTTCTATTTTACAATAATGTGGAACCTGCGTACTGCGGTCACTTTGTTGACACTATAAAAATATTCCTTTCTTACTATAATAACAAGAATAAATGTTAACCTTCAATATTTCTTTTTTAAAAATAATTTTGTTAAATCATAATTGTGTACTATTTCTTTTTTTTTTTGGCTGGGGCTGGGTTTGAACCTATCACCTCTGGCATATGGGGCTGGTGCCCTACTCCTTTGAGCCACAGGGGCTGCCCTTTTTTTTTCTTAACTTTCAATATTTCTTTTAAAAGTTATACCAAATTTAGGGCGAGATTTTGAGTAGTGGAAAGACCTAGACACAGCTAGGCATACTCCTTTCTTGAAACAGTATTAGAACTCTACTTAAATTTCATTCCACATTAGTTTCACCTTCCAGTAGAAAATTATTTCAGGCCAGGCGGCAATCCAGTAATCTCAGCACTCCAAGAGGCCAAGGCTGGTGAATCACCTGAGCTCAGGAGTTTGAGACCAGCCAAAGCCAGAGTGAGACCCCTCCCATCTCTAAAACTAGCCAGGCATTGTGGCAGGCACAAGTAGTTCTATTTATTTGGGAGGCTGAGGCAAGACGATCACTTGAGGCCCCAAATTGGAGGTTGCTGTGAGCTATGACACCATGGCACTCTACCAAGGGCTACAAAGTGAGACTGTCTCAAAACAAAAAAAGAAAAAAGAAAGAAAGAAAGAAAATTGTTCCAACTTTCCCTGAACTTTTTCCTAGACTCGACGTTCTATCAAAAACAAAAGAAAGAATAAGTAATTTCAGCAGACCTTTACACTTGAACCCTGACTCTATAGCGTGGGGGAGTTTGGTATTATATACAGGTGTCTCTAGTACAGCCTTGACTCCATGACCTTATAGCTTGACAGAGACGTGGCTTCTCACCAGTCCCACTGGATCACAGGCCTCTACTCAATCAGTCCTTTTATATCTTTGTATTAGAAAGGGATTGATGACTCTCTACTGTTTTCTACCTCCCCCAAAATACCTGCACAGGCACACACACATAGTCTAGATGTGCATGTTTTTCTCCTTCAAGTGAGAAGAATAAAAGATTCTGGAACAATATTTGTGTATAATTCTGGTACGACTTCTCAGTGATGATGTTATTCTAATAAAAAAAAGACTTTCTTACATAATTCTTGACATTGAGAACTCTACTTAAATTGGCTTAAAAATTACTCTGCATGAAAATGATCACTCACTAACCACCCAGCTAAAAAACTTGCACTTTTATAGAACCTTTGCTCAATGTTGTGTTGTGCTGGTAAGTGTTTAACAACCAGCTCATTGTTCAAACAAACAAAGAAACAACCAACCAGGCTTGCACCAGGGTAGCACCTGCCAGTTCCTGTGGTGTAAATACTCCCACCATTGCTAATCTCAAGCTAGCATTGTGTGCACCGCACCTCTCATTACTGCACTCAACTCTGTCCTTGAGTGCAGAGATGAGAAGTGAGGGCCACAGTTGGCTCTCAGAAGCTAGCATGAGCTGCTCCCACCCACCCCTGCCTTTTCCAGAGGTTCACTTCTTTTTCCCAAAAGGATCCTAGTACCTTCTCCCCTCTGAGCATTGACGTATACTTCAGAACTATTTTCCCTATCCATTTTCTTCTAGCATCGATATTTTTAACTCCCAAGAGGGTTGTTTCTACGCAGCAATTTCCTGACAACTTCTGGCCATGGGTAGACATTGAGAATATCGTCTATTCTTCCTGGGGTTCTTGGAGAACTCAAAGCGAATGAGCTGAAATTTGCTGCAGGCTCTTGGGAGCCCCGTGTCCTTTTTGCTTTGCCATAGTTGGGTTATTTTGTTTTCTCTGTGCTCCCTCACTTCAGAGAAAGCTGCCGACTGACTTCAAGCTCCTGGAAGCCTCAGATCTCGTGTACACAGTCAGCGCCCAGGAGTACTGGCAGCAAGCTCTCCTCACTGAGGAGGAAACTGGTAATTTATGTTTTTTTATCTCAATCACTAACATTCTCAAGATTAAGCTCGGCAGTTTGAATTTCCTGCTCTAGATCTTTCTGTGCCATGTGAAAAAAATGTTCAGGCTTGCCAGTTTCTGTATCTATTGCAAATATGTATTTTTCTTTCTGCCTTACTGTGGTGCCTGAGACCACAATTCCTCTCTCCTCCAAATCTCACCATGGGTTGGTCAAGGTTGTCATTTCCTTAGTATTCAGCTGGAGCGTGCCCCCCACTCCTGTTCAGCTGTGGGTACCAGAATCATTTTCTGAGTGTCCAATGTGTGATTTGTCTGTGAGGTAGAGAAAGGAAAAGGCATAGCCTCTTTCTTACAGAACTTAAAATCTAGATGAGGAGCTAGTACTAACCAAAGTGCAAAGATTAAAGGGAAAATAAGGCTGACTGTTCAACACAAGCGCAACAGAACACAACAGAAGGCCAGGGAATCTACAGCTTTGTGGGAATAGAACATTCGGTGGAAACCAGGCGAGGAGGAGGGCTTGGGGCTGGGCTTTCATCTGGGTCCAGTGTGGCTTACGGTCCACACACAGGTGACTAGATGTGTGCGTGTGGAAACAGAGGTCAGGAAGCAGAAGGCATGACGTGTTCCCAGAAGTGGGGACTGCTTGAGCAAGGGTATAAAATTAAAATTAGCACGGTATGTGGAAGGAATAATATAGGAAAATCTCCCTGTACAAGAATACTGGGAAAATTAGGGTGAGATGACATCTATTAGCTTCTGACTGACAAAGGCAAGTTTCTGATCACATGTTGGAGATTCTTGTTCCTTTGTACAGCGAGAATGGACTATTCTGAGGTTAAAGGTTAACTGACATAGAAAAATTTAGGGGAACCAAAGAACTGAGACTGTAGAGGTGTGAGCACCTTTGGTTCCACTTTGCAGGCGAGTCCCAATTCAAAATGCCATTTTGTTTGGAGCCTGAAGTTTTCTATGTGGTTTGTATTGGACAGTTAAATTAAATTAATATTCAGCATTGCCATTGATTGTTGTTGATCCTACACACAGTGTTTGTCAGAAAGGTTGGTTTAGTGCCAGTGCCAGCTCATTCCTGATCACCTTGATCTTTCAACTTCGATGAGTTCTATTGACTACATCGGCATTGGCCTTGTTTGTGCTGTCTGTGAATTCCAGAAATCCCCAAGTTAAGAGAGTATATCAGGAAGAGCGTCTTGGATAAGAAGAGGAGGATGGTGACCCAGTATGTGACAGAAGCCTTTGGCCTGTTGCTCCTCACGGACAGCTTCAACTCCATGCAGAGCCTGCCGGTACGTGAGACAGCGGCCCAAGTGTTTCCCCCGTGCCTGGGCCGAGCGTGGCCTTGTACCAAGCTAGACAAGTCACTCACGTTTTTTTCTTTTTATATCAAAGGAAGATATGAAACGAGCGTCTAAGAGGCCGAAAGGATAATTAGAGGGTTAAAATCCTAATGTGTGAGTCAGAGAGGAAGGACATACTTTACCTGAGACAGACGGTGTGAGGGGAAAGTGTGGAAAGAGTCAGTAGCTGTTTCCCGTCTGTCCTGAGACTTGAACAAGACGATGCTTTTTAACAATGGCAGGAGTGATTTGTCTCTTAGCGGGATACAAACACATCTTGGTCGCCCCGGAGAGACATGTTTATGTGCCCAAGCCAAAGATGTTTCCTCCGATCTCCTTCATGCTCTGGTGCTGTTGGAGTCTCAAACTCAGAGCACTGTCGGGAAATAGGAAGCCAAGTAGGAGGGAACTCCCACAGACTTTGATACCTATCTGCTGTCCAGACTGCGGGCCCTCTTAATGACCACTTACAAATAAATTTTTTCACAGTAATGGACAGATTTATCTCTTTTGATGATTTCTTTTTTTACCCTAAAATAAGAGAGATAAGCTGCTAAGTTAGAGGCTTGGGAGAGATTTGGAGAAAAACCTGGTGCTGTCATTAGTCACCAGCTGCGTTGTTTCCTTGTAAGAACCAAAATATACAAACGTCCACATAATGGTTGACCATGTATAAAAATAGAGCTCTGACCCACAACCTTCAGCAGCTCGGCCAGGCTCCAACTCCTTATCAATAGTAAAAGTTTGGGCAGTCAGTCCGGCATCTCTAACTAAGTCAGCCAGTCAGAAGTCAGACTGCTGTCCCTAGTCACAGTCCAGGAAACTACACAAGAACTTCTGTCACAATCAGCCCCCGACGGCCAGGCCTCGATCCATAACTTCCCTTATCTTTGTCCTTGCTTGGAGTTTACCACTAACCCCAGAAAGCCAGATGTGTCCCCCAACCAACCACACGGCCTTCCAGTTAGCCCACCTGCGGTTTCTCCAGGGCAACACCTGTGGTCAGGGTGCACCTGAAGCCTTCCCTTTGGTCTGCTGTAAAATTTTCCCACTCCTCTGCCTTCTGTGAGTTTCTGCCAAAGTCAAGGTGAAGGTGGCCAACTCCCTTGCTACAGCAAGCGCTGAGTAAATCGCCTTTGCTTTTCTCATTTGGGTGGTCTTCACTTATTTCCACACTGCCTGTACCCATCAGCCTGGCACAGTCAAGTTGTCTGAGTTCTTGTTATGTTGGAACAGGGTGTTGGGCTCTGTGAGAGGCCAAGGAGCTGGTCCTGAGAAGGGAGCAGGCAGAGCTGGGCACTCCAGATCCGCCTTCATGTGAAAGCAAGCAGTGCCATGTGGAGCTGGGTCTCTGGTTTGTTAAACCAAACACCAGCCTTTGAAAATTCTTTGTAAAAGGTGCAGATAGAGCAAACTTCACTGACTTTTTTATCACGTTTTTAATGCTTTGCTTTGGTCTAGTTGTATGAGACAAAAACAAAACAAACTCCCGGAATCTGAGATTTTTGTAATTTGGTTTATGTCCCCTGAAATAGTTGGGCAAGAGTTTTGACCTTCCAACATCCCGAAAAAGTTCTTCAGGGCGAAATTTGTCTCTCTGCCCAGCACAAGATTGCTTTTGGAAGTATCAGTGGAAAATGAATCAGATGTGGTGCTGTGTGTGGTTGGAGTAGTTTACAAATACAAGGACAAGGATTCTGCAACTGAACCCAGAAATGCCCTTTCCACATGCTCTTCTTTGCTAAAAAGGAAGTGTAAGCCCTCAGAGGGGCTCGGTCCCACCCTCGCAGCTAGATTCAGGCTGTGGAAGGCACAGAGAGGGAGACAGGGCTGACTGGCACTTCTGCGATAGCCATCTGAGGGAGCGGCCGACAGCTTTCCTCAAAATTCTTTGGCCTCGATATTGGTCTTATTCTTAGTTTCTTTGAATGGAAAGTTGGAAGGCAAGAGTTTTGCCAGTTTCTGAATTCTGAAAAATCAAACCTAAATGCGTTCATGATTGATCATGTTTTTTTAGATTATGACTCAAACCAAAAGCTTACAGAGTTTGGGTAGTCAGTGATTTTAAATGAACACTCATTATTTTGAAGAATCAATAAGAAGTTGATGGCGAGATCTCAGTGAATCCTGCATTGAAGTCCAGCTTTTCTCTCTCCTATTATTCTTTTATTCCCAGCTCTTTCCTTTCTTATCATTCTTTTGTGTATTCAGTAGGTATTTATTGAGAATGTAGACATCGTGGGAATCTTGCCTGGAGATTTAGTTATTTTGTCATCTTTCTTATTCCATTTTGATCACCAGAGATACCACAAATTCAAGAGAATCTAAAGGGCACTTTGGGGGGGGGGAAATAGGTTTATAAGAATTTTTTATTTATTTTATTTATTTTTTTATAAGAATTTTTAATGGTGGGCTTGGGGCCTATAGCTGAGTGGTTGGGGACCAGATCAGCTAAACAACAATGACAACTGCAACCAAAAAAATAGCCAGACATTGTGGCAGGTGCTGGTAGTCCCAGCTACTTGGGAGACTGAGGCAAGAGAATCGCTCAAGCCCAAGAGTTTAAGCTCAAGCTGTGATGCTATGGCACTCTACCTGGGGCAACATAGTGAGACTCTGTCTCAAAAAAACAAAAAACAAAAAAAGAATTAAAAAAAAAAAAGAATTTTTAACGGTGAAAACTAGGACAGAGATGCACTTAGACTGATCCTTAGACTGTTCATAATGGGAAATGGTGTCCATAAACTCCAAAACTCATCAACTGTAAGATTCACAGACTTGTATTTGAGATTGTTTTCAATATCCTTCAACCCCATTCACTTACTTCAAAGATGATGCAGTTGAGAACCAGGGAAGTTGAAAGTCACTTATAAGAAGGTCGTATATTAGTTGGAGAATGATTTCTGTCTATTTGGGAAAAAACTTAAAAGTCTATGATAGCTTATAGCAGCTTTTCCAGGCCATGCGTTCAATTCACGAATGTTCATAGATTTTTCTCTCTGTGCCGTACCCTGGAATAAGTGAACATGAACAGCTGTCTGTCCCTTCACTAGGTTCTAGTCCAGGGAAGGGGACATGTGGGGTGAGAGAGACATCGTGCAATGGGAAGAATGCTGTAACACAGGCGTGGACAGAATGCACCTCTGCTGGGGAGCCAGGGAGCCAGGATAAAATCTTCTCCTGGATAGTGACTTTCGAGCCTTTGTTTTGTTTAGATAAAATCTCACTCTGTAACCCTGGGTAGAGTGCCATGGCGTCATAGCTCACAGCTCACCTTTTGGGCTCAACAGATCCTCTTGCCTCAGCCTTCCGAGTTGCTGGGACTATAGGCACCCACCAGAACACCCAGTTAATTTTTCTATTTTTTTGTAGAAATGGGGTCTCATTCTTGTTCAGGCTGGTCTCCAACTCCTGAGTTCAGGTGATTCCCCTGCCTTGGCCTCCCAGAGAACTAGGATTATAGGTGTGAGTCACTGCACCTGGCTGACTTTTGAGCTTTCTCTTGAAGGACATGAGATTGGAGCAGCATGTGTGATCTCAAAGGGAATGGTGTGTTTCAGGAATGGTGGCAAGCTCAGGTAGCTACTTGAGAGGATGTGTCAGGCAAACAGATAATGGTTCTGGAGAGATGGGTCTAGTCCCGGTTATGAAGGCCCTTAAGTACCAAGCCAGGGAGTGTGGCTTTGCTCTGTGCAGGCACTGAGGGGTCCACCTCGTTCCCATGCTTGGACAAACACTAGGAGTGCCCAGTTTAGAACCTAGAGGTGGACAGCATCCCTGGTCATATATATTATTTAAATATACGTTTTCCTCTCTGACTAGACAGCATTCTTTGACAAAAAGACCACAGCTTCATATTTGTGCCTTGGTAGCTATTCCAAGTATGATTCCACAAAGCCCAAGCATCTCTGTACCCAATGGAGGCCTTATTCTGACAATGAAGAGATGTTGACTCTGGGTGATCAACTCAAGGGTGGGTTGGCGACAAGCTTACAGGAAGACTTTAGGGCAGCAGGTGACTTGATCCTCCGTTTGCCCCCGTACCTAGAGTGAACCCTTGTACATGAGCAGCCTGCGGAGGTTTGTGGAGGAGAAAGTGGAGGTGCTGGACAAGGCCATCGTGCAATGCTTTGCCCACATCGAGCGGCCTCTGCAAGAAGGGGTCCAGGCTGCCAGGACTTCCTACCGACGCATCCTCGGGGCATGCTTGGTGGTGAGTGACCCTTCCAGGGAAAATACAGGTGGCTGTAAAGTCTACTCTTTCACAAAAATAAGAGAAAAATAAAATGAATCATTGTACGCCCACACAATACTATATGGTGACTAAAATGATTTTTGGAACTTATTTACAATAGTTTGGGGATATGCTGATTATAATATTAAGGGAAAGGAGCAGAGGAGAGAAAGTGAAGGAGAGAATTATGAGGGCTGTCTGGAAAATATCCAGCTGCTGTCAGTACTATTTTTTCATGGGGGCATGGCTGGATACTTTCTGGAGAGACCTTATATATTAATTATATCATGCTATGCAGCTGTTCACTTAAAACATGCCCTTTAGACACATAGGGGGTGCCAAAAACGGAGATACATTTTTTTTTAGAAAGGAAAAAAACTATATTAAAATCGCAATACTCAATACACACCAATAACAAAAGAGAGCCCAGGTCAAGTTGCACACCCCCTGGAATTGCAGAAGTCAAATGTGACTTGTGTGTTACACATTTAGTACAATTTTTTTCTTTCTTAAAATATGTTTACATTTGTTTGGCACCCTCTGTATCTCTTTGAGTAAAGATCACAGAGGGCTCTACTGAAATTTTAGCAAATGTATTTTTGTTCTCTTTAGTAATGATCACCATCTGGCGAAAATTCATTAATGTCTCTTATAGTTCTAGCTTTATAATACTCTTTTCTCTGATAGGCAAATTTATTTCACTGGGGGAAAATGTCACCAAGACATACAAATCATACATATCCCAATAACTATTTAAAAGAATAGTTCTGCAAAGAATTCTGCAAAAAGAATGCAGAATTTAGACTATCCTTAGAAAATCCAAGGTGTGTATTTACTGTAGGGTTTTAGCACTTTTCCATTTATTCAATGATAAGTCATTTAACAAATACTTATCAAACGCTAATGAAGTTGTTGCCAGATGTTGGGGATGTAAAGATGGGTGAGACATTGTGCCTCATCTCAACGAGCTGATGATCAGGGATAGGAACCTGACACAGGAGTAATCTGACAAACGCAAAATCGTATGAGAAGGATTGTGATTCAGCTGTGCTTTGGAAGCCCAGGGCAGGGGCACCCAGCCAACTTGGAGGGAGGCTTGACCATTGTCCTTTCTTGTTTAGCTTAATAACATGTTTAAAGATGGTGTTGTCTCAACTCTTTCCTGTGGTTCTTGGCGACAGTCTTTGGCCAAGGCAATGCAGTTCTGATCCTGTGACCTTCTAGTTAACTCTACTAATTTATTGTTTGATTTCTCTAGAGGAGTAAAGGAAACCAAGGTTTTCACCAGACTCTGAAAGCTGTTTGCCTGAAACATGGCGTCTATGCCTCCAGGACTCTGGCAAGAATAGATTTGAATGAAGCCATCACTCAGCCCATCTATGACCACATCGATCCTGTTTTTGGAGGCATTTTTAGGTAAAGGATCTTTCATTTTGTGCCTTCCTGAACAAATATCTGAAGAATGTAGGGCCAGACTCTCATCTTTAAGAATTTATTCTTTGGATCTGGAAGCGCAAAAAGTAGCACGTAACTTGAGGAGGAAAGTGTAGCTTTTGGCAAAATACGAAAGCCTTCTTGGTTTGGTTTACTTAAAAATTTCCCATGGTGACCTGGAGTACAGATTGAGATGTTGCTTTCAGACTAATATTATGATTCCCATTATTTTTCAAATATCTCATATGCATGGGAGAGGATAAATTTTCTATGGATCTGGGCCCAGACAGGGTATTTTGATTGGAGAGAGAGGAACGGAGTGAACACATGGCCTCCAGGAACATTTCCTGAGTGTGCAGAGGACTCTGGGTCTGGCATGTGTTGGGGTTGGGGGTCCATGTGCCCCCTCGGTGTTCCCTCTTTCTCTGACCTCTTATTCTTTTTTCCATTGACAGAAACAGAAATTCCTAGTCCCCAAGTGCAGCTGCCTGTCCCTGGTCTCCCTTCTCTTTCCCTGCTGGCATCTCACCTGCTTGCCCACCTGCTGCTGCTTGAACCGTTCTCATACCTTTGCTGTCTTAGCCCTCACCTTTCTTTAAACATATCTTGGATCATGCCCTTCCAGGGACACCACCCCACCCTGTTTACAAGTTGGTGGGACAAACTCTACATTCCTTAGAATGGCATTCAACATTCCACACGCCTCCAACCTTTGCCTGTGCTGTGGCCAAGGATCAGCCTTGTGCTATAGCCAGCTGGGCGGGTAGCAGAGAGCAATTGCAGTGTCCTGGGCACCAAGCTGAGCTTTGGGCATGCGCTACCTCATCGAGGCACCTAGGAAGTGCGGTTTCTGTCTTTTGCTACATCTGAACAAACTGAGATTCAAAAGAATCGTGCAGCTCATGAGTAAGAGCTAGCATTTTTTTTTTTTTTTGAGACCAGAGTCCCACTCTGTCGCCCTGGGTAGAGTACCATGGCATCATAGCTCACAGCAACCTCAAACTCTTGGGTTTGAGCAACCTCTTGCTTCAGCCTCCAAAGTAGCTGGAACTATAAGCGTGCACCATTAGGCCTGGCTATTTTTTCCCCCTTCTATTTTCAGTAGATCCGGGGTCTTGCTCTTGCTCAGGCTAGTAAGGACTAGGATTAAAGCCTGTGCTTTCTCCTCAATTACCTGCCACTTCTTCCTGCTGGGATATTCTGAAACAACTGTGTTTATTGTGTTGTCCCACGGGGAATAATTCCTCCTTTTTTCCACTTACTCAAATCTTACTCATCTTTTATGGTGTATTTCAAGTCCCACCCTTTTGAGTAGAAACTCATTGCCGGTGGAAAGACTATGACTTTTGTAGTTAAAGCAGTTTTCAAAGCCTGGTTGTGTCTTTGACTAGCTGCGTGACCTTGGAGATATCAGCAATCCTCTCTGAACTTTGATTTTCTCATCCTTACAATGAGTATCACCACACAAATTCATGGCACAGTGCTTTTCACCTTGTGGGAATTTGGTAACTGTTAGGTCGCATCCCATTCTGTTAAATGAATGACAGGAACCGGGTAGTTTTATGTTTGTTCCAGCCCCGGAGCAGCCACCATTGTCTCCTCACCTGTCTGTTGCTTTCTTCTGTAGAACTGGGAATCCCCCCGGCTCAGCTCTGATACCGCACATAGATGCTTTTAAGCACTCCCTGCAGGAGAAAATGACGGAAATCGGGATAAGAAATGGCTGGAAATATGATGGTTATAAAAAACATTTCCTGATCCAGGAGGTAAGTTCTTTATAGAATGAAGAGGGCAGTGAGGCTTTATTTCCTGGTGGGTTTTGGGTTGCCTGTCTTTCCCTACTGTGCAAGTGTGTCCCCCAGAGTGTCCCGGGTCTTGACACCTCATAGGAGGTATTGTGAAATGTAGAACCTGATGGGACTGGGGGAGAAAAGTGGTCCTGAGATGGCCATGGAGGTGGGAGACACTGAAGCAACCGAGACGTGTGCTGGGACAGTGAAATCAACTCCGCTCTCAGGAAGAATCTTCAAGGCATCCTTAGATGTGTGAACATTTGCACCAACTTATAACACTTTCACTAACCTCTCTATCATTTTTGCCAATATTATGAAGCAGTATTCAAAGCAGTGAAGCTTAAGGAAGTTGGTCAATCTGGGGGAGGTCACTTTTTTTGACTCTTATCTGTGCCTCATGCAGGGCCAGCCCCAATCACACGGCAATCCTGGAGAAATAGCTTGTACCTCCCCCTTCCCCTAAAGAGGGCCCATTCCAGGGCCTTGCCTGTGCCCAAGTTCAAGTCAGTAAACATCTGTTGAGTAGTTTGTAGGTGCCGGGAACTATAGGAAGCACTTTGGATGTGAAGGTGCTTAGGACAAAACTCGTGCCCACGAGAAGCTCCCAGCAGAGTTGTGGAGACGACGTGTCAACAGCCAACCCTGATACCAGGCAGAGGGGGTGGAGCCTCCGCCAGGACACTTGGCATGCCTTTGTTGAAGGAATGGTCACTGACGGCCTCTGTTAACCTGGCTTCTCAGATCAGTGCCATCCTGGGAGGCCTGGAGGGCCACATCCTCAGGAGGAAGAGGAGGATCTATGAGTCCCTCACCACCTCCGTCCAGAACGACCTGAAACCCTGTTACGAAGGTGGGGGCTTGGGGCGACATCCCCCCCGGGTCTGGGTCTTTCTGTCAGCACCTGCGGCCTCTTTTTCTGCAGCTCCCTCAAAGTATTTGTCTTCCTGAATCGTAATTCCTTGCAACACCCTCGGCCTGCACAGATTGAGGCCACCGTGACTGCAGGGGTGGGAGAGGTGATGACGGCCCTGTGTGTTTTCTAATCTTTCTGAGCACCCTTTGTCTAGCACCCTGCTTCTCCTTTCCATGCTGTGTCTCAGGCGATTTAGCATTAATATCCAGTTCTCATTTTTATTTTCTCCAATCATTTTTATTTTTTTTTGAGACCGAGTCTCACGATGGCCCCTCAGTAGAGTGCTGTCACGTCACAGCTCACAGCAACCTCAAACTCTTGGGCTTAAGCAATTCTTTTGCCTCAGTCTTGCAGTAGTTGGGACCACAGGCGCCTGCAACGACGCCCAGCTATTTTTTTGTTATTGTTGTCGTTGTTGTTTAGCAGGCCCTGGCCAGGTTCAAACCCACCAGCCCGGGGAATATGGCTGGCACCCTAAGCACTGAGCTACATACGGGCGACAAGCCTTCTCCAATCATTTGTGAACTCACTTGCAGGCTCCTTGTTTTGAGGACGCTTTTTTTGGGGGGGGAAGATTATTTTGTAATCTTCTGCTTAATTCACCCATTAGGTTTTCTGAATGCTATTTAGGATCTAAGTATTGAAAGTGTTATTATTCATAGAAGCATGGGTACACATGAATGTGGGTGGAATTGTGCATACAGACACACACACACATCTATACATATATTTTTATTTGCTTGCTTGCTTACTTTCCTTCCAAATTCCTTTCCTTAGAATTCCAGGGATTTCTAAGCAAGTCCTGGCCATGGGGTAACTGTGGCTATCATTTTTGCTAGAGGCAGCTCAGCTCACTGGCAAAAAGGCCTGTGAGAGAATGAAAGACGTCATCCGCAGAGGGGTTGACCAGCAGGTGGCCGAGGGCATGTTTGAAAGGGCTCAAGAAAGGATGCGGCACCAGTTTCAGCAGCTGAAGGTATTCTATGGTCACAGCCTCAGCCCCAGTCCCGGGAACCTCTGGGGAAGCAGAGGAGGCAGGCGCAGAGGATGGGAGAAAGCGTGGGCATCTGGGCCGCAGGGGAACGATGCCTCTGCCCAGTGGGCCCAGCCAGTGCCACGGTGTGGGGAGGGGCCGCTGGTGCTCAGCGTTCTGCCCTCACTGCTGCCCTGTGGCCCTGACTGCAGAACCGCAGCCCTTCCGGCCCTCCTGTGCCTTCCCCTCTCCTAGTGCTCAGGGCTTTGTAGATGTTGGCTCGTTGAACCCTCAGCAAATCCAGGACGTAGGTACCATCACTGTTCTCATTCTGTGGAGAAGAAACTCGGGCAGCGAGAGGTTCATCAGCAGGCCACACGCCACACGGCTAGGGGTGCAGAGCAGGATGTGGGACGGGGCGGCCGGCTCTGGCCTCTCCAACAACAGCATAATCCCTAGGCAGGTTTTTAAATGACGGAAACTCTCGTCTACATAAAATGTCAGTAAATAAATGTCAATACACGACTCGGCAGGTCAGTTGTGGTTGCTAGCACACACTTAGCCTTGATTCCACCTGCCCTGGACGGTTCCTAGCAGTTTCCTCAGAAGTCAAGTTGCCTCTGTCAAGTTCATCGGATCATCCTGCCTCAATCCCAGTCTCTCAGCCTGACGGTCATTCTCCCCCAAGCAGTAGAAATCTTTTATTTTTGTCCAGGCCATTGTTGTCCCCCTCCCTGGCCATGTAAACCTCCAGATTCTTCTCTTCTCGGTCCAAGCTGACTGACCCCACTCCGCAATGCCGAAGGAAGCTGGCTGGTGAAGCAGCTTCCGTGAAACATCTCTGGCCTACTCTGTCCAGCCTCCTATCCTCAACCCCCAATTTTTGAAAATACCTTCTCCACAAAGCATGTAATTTCTACTGGAGTAGGCTGGGAGGTATCTCTCCAGCAGCACTTTCAGTCATTTGACGTGTTATCACAGCCTGCAAACACGTTGGCCAAACTCTACAGAGCCAATGTCCGCGTCCCTATTGAGCACATCGAAATCGGATCTTACGGTGCCCAAGAAGGTAAGTCCACTAAAAGAAATGATTAGCGTATTGAGCATGGAGAAATGTATCTTAAGTGTCAGAAACATAGGAAGTCAAAACTGGGCGAGACCAGAGAGTGTTCTTCCCTGACCATTTTTTAAAAAAAAGAATAACACGGCAGCGCCTGTGGCTCAAAGGAATAGGGTGCCGGCCCCATATACCAGGGGTGGCAGGTTCAAACCCAGCCCTGGCCAAAAACTGCAATAAATAAATAAATAAATAATAGAACAGGATAACAGTTAACTTTTAACTGTTTAAAATACTTTAGTTCTATATAATAGATAGAATTTCTTCTTTTATATACTTAATGTTTGAAGATATACTGATTCTTTTAAAAATTGCCTTTCACCATGCTCTTATAAATTAAAGAAAGGAATAATGTTTTGTTGAATATGATTAGTCTCTGATAAATTGATCAGTACTGTGGCTTCCTGATCTGTTTTCACTCTAGCGTGAGGTGACTCCTTCTGGTTCAGGAGCTGTGGATTTCCCGTTCCCTGGTCTTAAAGATAAGGAAGCCGAGGCCTGGAGGGTTTATGGTTCTAGCTCCATGCTCCCAGCAAGAGCTGAGACTCGAACTCACAGTTCTTGGTCTAGCATGTAGCAGAAAAAGCCTAAGATTTGAAGTCAGGAGATCAGAGGTCAAAACCACCCTCTTCCAGGCTAGAGGAGTCTGGTGTTTCTCAAAGCAGGGCAAGAGACAGGAGAGGAAAGAAAATTATTTTCATTGATAAAGGGCTGAGACCCGTTTCTATAGCTGGGAAGAAGAATCAGACATGCCAAGAAGGTGTGCTGCCTGGAGCGAGAGGGTGCCGGGTAGTACCAGCTCTTCCCTTTTTTTCCGTCTCTTCAGCAGCTGTCCTCTCTTCGTGCCTTCCTCATTAGCTCCTGATTCAATTGGTCAGTACCAGAAGCACGGCCGCCTCCCCACCAGGAGTCTCAATAGGCGGGACAGGAAATGCTGGGGGGACAGCTAAGAGCCCATGGAGATGCTGCCCCCGTGACCTCTGGGCCAGTCAGTGCACTCAAAAGTGGTTCACTCTGGACCTGGCTTTGACTTTGACAAATTCGCCCGCAACCTGTCTGGCTAGGGGATTGGGTGGGGTCGCTCTTACAAGAGTCCCTTCCTTTTGAGACGTGCCGTCCTAACAGACTGAATGTCCTTGTTGTGTAGACGGGGATCACGGAGAGGGTGATGGGCAGTATCACGACCATGCTGACCCTTGCTTCGTCCCAGGGGGATGGTCTCTACAAGGAGCTTGCAGGTAAACACAAGAAACCTTTGCAAAAATGGTGATTGATGGTGCAGACTCCCCTCGCTGCAGTTGCTCTTTTAAAGGAGTTAAGTTAGGAAGAACGTCCAGGGCAAGGAGTGAGATGATGGTGATGGCCATGACAATGACTGCTTGCCCTTTGCCGAGCACTCAACTGAGATTGAGCAGTGAGCTGGTCTTTGCTCACTGCCTCATCCAGCCTCAGGTTAGCTCTCCGAGCTAGATGCTAGTGCTCCATTCTGCACATGCAGAAACAAAGACTCATTGGGCAATATGTCCAAGCTTCCATAGCTGGAAAGTGGCAGATATAAATCTACAACCCTGCCCTACTGTCTCCGTGATGCCTTTCTTCTGAGTTGGTGCCTCCTCCTTTGGAAAATTTTCATTGTCTGTTGCTAGAGAAAGGCTTTTCATAATCCCCCAGGAGCCCGGGGTTACCAACACTAGCCGTGTGTACCTGTTGCTGACAGCCACCTCCTCATCTCATGGGCTCAGGCCCCCCGCTATAAACTGGAGGGTGTAAACTGGGCAATTTTGTAGCAAAATTAAAAATAGACATATTCATTACCCAGCTGCTTACTTCTAAGAATGAACCCTGTAGATATCCTTATACACAGGGAGAATGGCATATAGTCAAATTTACTTAGGGTAGCATTGATTGTAATATCAAAACTTGGTGGCAGACGATAGTGCAACTGTTAGGAAGAATAAAGCAGCTTTGTAGGTAGCAGTGCTAATACTGGTGGAGGATTAATAAAGACTTAGGATTTTCCAGGGTTCTTTACCAGTAGATTGGTGCTGCTTTTGAGGGTGGCCGCCACGCTGAGGCGGTGTTCAGGTAAGACGAAGAGTACTTGGTTTGATTCACGTTATGAAACAAGGAGACTTTGTGATTTCTAGGCACCACTCCAGATCTTAGGTTCTGGGGCAGGTGACGGGGTTCTTGGGGCACTTGTTTTCCGGAGACATTGCTGGAGAGGACGCTGAGCCCTGATGCACACGTCTGCTCTGCTCTAGACGTCAGGAGTGAATACAAGGAGATGGAAAAGCTGCACCGGAGCCTGAGGGAGGTCGCGGAGAACGCGCTGCTGAGAAGAGGCATGCAAGACTTCCTCCTGCGGGGCTCCCCCCGCAAGCTGGGCTCCCCCAATACGTAACTTCCGTCCTTGGGGCTTAGTCCAAGGGGGCGAAAATGAAGCCCAGAGCCAAGAATCAGAATTATTCCTGTTTTGTGAAATCCAATAAACCACGTCTCCCTACTATTGGAGCTTTATATATAATACAAAACGCAATATGTTATTGCTTCTGGCATAATTTTATTTTATAGCCAATAAAGAGTCCTCTTCAATCCCTACTGGAGTTTTAAAACTTTAGGACAAGAGACGTGTGGTTTACCAAAGAAAAATATCTAAACATCAAAAAAACCTTTAATATTATGGAAGAAAATGTAAAACAAAGCTTTAGGGACTCTTCTATTTCCCCTTTTAATGGGAGACTTTGGGCAACGGGGTAACATTGTGTCAGGAGAACAACATGGGTTTGGGGGGCAGATGGTCAGAGGCCTGGCTTTCCTACTGCAGGGGTGCTGAGACCAGCACTTGTCAAATATTTAAATCTCAGGACCCTTCACTCTTGAAGGACCCCAAGGAGCTTCTGTTTATGTGGGTTATAACTATTTATATTTATATTTAAAACCGAGAAAAAAATTAAATGTTTATTTACAAACTCACACAGAAGTAACAATAACAGACCTTTGACATGTTCATGAAAATAACGTTCTTATGAAAAGGCTATTTTCCAAACATTGTAGTGAGAGAGTGACTTTGTTTTTACGCTTTTGCAAGTCTCTTTATTCTCCGGCTTGATGGAAGACAGCTGGATTCCCGTCTCAGTTTCTACATCCAGTCTCTTGCAAATGTGTCTTTTGGTTGATGTATATGGAGAAAATAAATTCAGTCTCACATAGATACATAGTTGGAATGCAGAGAAGCATTATAATAGCCTTTTCAGGTCATTGCAGCATATTCTTTGATACTATGATCTTGACAAATGGTACTTTCTTCAAGGTTAGTTGCAGTGTGGACCTGAAACCATATTGGTGAACTTTTTTTTCATCCCCTGTTTCATTAAAATCCATTGGTTTATCTTGTGCTTTGAATCGATTTTTTACCAATGCATTATTTTGTGACATTGGGCATTTTGAAAATACTCGCTCGCTAAGTTAAGCTGATATTCCAAAATGTTGATGCATTTTATTACGTTATACAAACACCACCAAATCATATTTGTTAGTATCTCCACCGATCTTACCAGCAAATTCTTGAAGTATCTGGAAGCTGTCAAACTTATAGGAGAGGATACAAGTTTTATAAAATTCCATTTTTTTTTTTTTACTAAAAGCTCATCTTATCATTGACAACAAATATTGTCAGTTGTTTCTTTGAAATGATAGTTTTTTTTTTTATTTTTGAGAAAATGTCCACCGTGTGACCACATGTTATTAACCATAGTTTATTGGTTGTTGTTTCAAGTAAAAATGATATTACACAAGAAAAGTGTCAGGTTCAGGTCTCAATTCAAGCACTCAAGGACATTTCCTTGAGGCAGCAGAAGCACTTTAGGTGTTTTTCACACTTTGTCACACAGAATAATGAAATGGCATCTACATTAGGGCAATATTTAATAGTATGTTAATTAAGAACATTCTTGGCTGGGAGTGGTGGCTCATGCCTGTAATCCAAGCACTCTGGGGGGCCAAGATGGGTGTATCATCTGAGCTGGGGAGTTCAAGATCAGCTTGAGCAAGACAGACCCTGTTTCTATTAAAAAAAAAAAAAAGAAGAAGAAGAAGAAGAAAGAAAAACTAGCTGGGCATGGTGGTGGGTACCAGCTTCTCAGGAGGCTGAAACAAAAGGATCACTTGAGCCCAGGAGTTTAAAGTTGCTGTGAGCTATGACGCCTTGGTACTCTACCTAGGTCAACAGTGAGACTCTGTCTCAAAGAATATGTATATTAATAAAATAAAATCAAATAACGTTCTTAAGTGAAATAGACTTTTTAAAAAATTGCAAGCATTGGCTCAGTGCCTGTGGCTTAGCGGGCTAAGGCGCCAGCCACGTACACCTGAGCTGGCGGGTTCGAATCCAGCCCGGGCCTGCCAAACAACAATGACAGTTGTAACCAAAAAAAAAAAAATGGCCGGGCATTGTGGCAGGCGCCTGTAGTCCCAGCTACTTGGGAGGCAGAGGCAGGAGACTCGCTTGAGCCCAGGAATTGGAGGTTGC
>CAUYON010011735.1:0-22591 GCA_963573935.1 Arctocebus calabarensis
ATGGAATATTATGCAGCCTTAAAGAAAGATGGTGACTTATCCTCTTTCATATTTACATGGATGGAACTGGAACATGTTCTCCTTAGCAAAGTATCTCTAGAATGGAAGAAAAAGTATCCAATGTATACACCCCTAATATGAAGCCAATCTATATCTTTCAAGTGAAGGCTACAACCCAATAATTACACTAGAAGATGGGGAAAGGGGAAAGGGAGGGAAGGGGAGGGAGAGGGAGGGGGGAGAGAGGATAAATGGTGTGATCACACTTGTGGTCCATATTTGAAAGGTCAGGAGAAAACTTCTAAATACAGATCAAAAATGTTTTCACATAGTAAATGAGAAAATCTCATGAATGTTATGTCAATCAGGTTGATGAAAATATCTCAGATAGTATGTGAAACCTACACATTGTACCCTATGATTGAATTATTGTACACAGTTATGATTCAATAAAAAAAAGAAAAAAAAAGAAAAGAAATGAGCAAAATTAAATCAAAGCTGAATGAAATTGAAAACAAAAGAATCATTCAGAGAATTAATGAAATGGCTCAGTGCCTGTAGCTCAAGCAGATAGGGCACCAGCCATATACACTGGAGCTGGTGGGTTCAAACCCAGCCCAGCCTGCCAAACAACAATGATGGCAACTACAACCAAAAAAAAAAAAAAAGAAAGAAAGAAAATTAATGAAATTAAAAGGTAGTTTTTTGAAAAAAATTAATAAAATTCATAAAATTTTGGCCAGATTAACTATAAACAGAAAAGTAAAATCTCTATTAACCTCAATCAGAAATGAGAAAAGGGAAATGGCAACAGATGGCACAGAAATACAAATGATCATCTCTGAGTACTAAAGAAACTCTATGCCCAGAAATTTACAATGTGGAGGAAATGGATCAATACCTGGTATCACACTCCTTCTAGATTTAACCAAGAAGAGATAGATCTCTTGAACATACTGATTTCAAGATCTGAGATTGAAGAAACAATAAAAATATCTCCCAACAAAAAGTGCCCTGGTCCAGATGACTTCACACCAGAATTCTATCAAACCTTCAAAGAAAAGCTTATACCCATACTGCAGAAATTATTTCAAAAAATTGAGAAGGAACAAATGTTCCCTAACATGTTTTATGAAGCAAACATCACCTTGATACCAAAACCAGGAAAAGACCCAACTAAAATGGAGAATTTCCGACCAATTTCACTAACGAATACAGATGTGAAAATTCTCAATAAAATCCTAGCCAATAGATTACAGCCACACATTAGAAAAACCATTCATCATTATCAAGTAGGTTTCATCCCATACACAAGTCCATAAATGTAATTCACCATATCAACAGAAGCAAAAACAAAGACCATATGTTCCTCTCAATAAATGCAGGAAAAGCATTTGATAAAATTCAACATCCTTTTCTGATTAGAACAGTTAAGAATATAGGCATAGGTGGCACATTTCTAAATCTGATTGAAGCCAACTATGACAAAGCCACAGCTAATATACTGAATGGAGTAAAACTGAAAATTTTTCCACTTATAACTGGAACCAGACAAGGTTGTCCTCTATCACCACTTCTATTCAACATATTGCTGGGAATTCTAGCTAATATGGAACCAGACAAGGTTGTCCTCTACCACCACTTCTATTCAACATATTGCTGGGAATTCTAGCTAATATGATGAGGCAAGAGAAGTCAATAAAGAGCATCAAAATGGGGGCAGAAGAGGTCAAACTCTCCCTCTTTGCCAATGATATGATCTTATTTTTAGAGAACCCCAAAGCCTCAAACCACAAGTCTCCTGGAAGTGATCAAAAATTCAGCAGTGTCTCAGGATATAACATCAATATCCACAAATCAGTAGCCTTTGTATATGCCAGTAACAGCCAAGATGAGAAGTTAATCAAGGACACAATTCTCTTTACAGTAGCTTAAAAAAATGAAATACGTAGGAATATATCTAACAAAAGAGGAGAAGGACCTCTACAAAGAACATTATGAAACCCTGAGAAAAGAAATAGCAGAAGATATTAACAAATCAAAGAACATACCATGCTTACGGCTGGGAAGAATCAACATTGTGAAAAAGTCTATACTACCCAAAGCAATCTACAGATTCAATGCAATCCCCATTAAAATACCATCGTACCTTCAAGATTTGGAAAAAATAATTCTTCATTTTGTATGGAACTAGAAGAAACCCCATATATCCAAGGTAATTCTTAGTAATAAAAATGAAGCTGGGTGTATCACCCTACCAGGATTTCAGCTTTTCTATAGAGTCATAGTGATCAAAACAGCATGGTATTGGCACAAAAGTAGAGACATTGACATTTGGAACCAAATAGAAAACCATGAGATGAAACTAAAATCTTACAGCCGTCTGATCTTTGATAAACCAAACAAGAACATACAATGGGGAAAAGAATCCCTATTCAATAAATGGTGCTGGTAGAACTGGATAACCACATGTAAAAAACTGAAAATGGACCTGCATCTGTCACCACTTACAAAAATTGATTCAAGATGGATAAAAGATATAAATCTAAGGCACTAAACAATAAAAATCCTCAAAGGTAGTGTGGGGAAAACACTTGAAAATATCAGCCGGGGGAAAGATTTTACCAAGGAGACTTCTGTGGCAATTGCAACAACAACAAAAATAAATGGGACTTAATTCAACTGAAAAGCTTCCAATCAGCTAAGGAACAACAACCAAAGCAAATAAACAACCTTCAGAATGGGAAAAGATATTTGCATATTATGAGTCAGATAAATGCTTGATAACTAGGATTTATGTAGAACTCAAATTAATCAACAAAAAAGACACAAGAATCCCATATATCACTGGGCAAGAGAATAGAACCTTCTCTAAAGAAGACAGATGAATGGCTAACAAACATATGAAAAGAGGCTCATCATCCCTAATCATCAGAGAAATGCAAATCAAAACCACCCTGAGATATCATCTAATCCCTGCAAGAATGGTCCACATCACAGAATCTCAAAACTGCATATGCTGGTGTGGATGTGGAGAGAAGGGAACACTTTTACACTGCTGGTGGGGCTGAAAACTAATAACAACCTTTTTGGAAGTCAGTATGGAGAACCCTCAAAGAACTCAAGCTAGACCTCCCATTTGATCCTGCAATCCTATTACTAAGCATCTACTCAGAAGAAAAAAAATCCTTTTATCATAAGGACATTTGCACTACACTGTTTATCACAGCTTAATTTATAATCACCAAAATATGGAAACAGCCTAAAGGCCCACCAACCCAGGAATGGATTAATAAGCTGTGGTATATGTATACCATGGAATATTATTCAGCCACTAAAAGAGATGGAGAGTTTACATGTTTTGTATTAAACTGGATAAAGTGGAACACATTAGTCTTAGTAAAGCATCAAAAGAATGAAGAAGCAAGAATCCAATGTACTCTATTCTAATATAGAAGGTAGCAGATGAGCTAATAAAAGGGGGTAGGGGAATGAGCAAGTAGGGAAAAGAGAGGTGTAAGGGGGAATGGGGTGTGATGGTGAATGGCACATCTCTTGGGGGTGGGACTTGATTGTAAGAGGGACTTTATCTAACAAATGCAATTAGTGTAACCTAATTCTTTTTTATTTTTTCGAGACAGAGTCTCACTTTGTCACCCTCGGTAGAGTGCCGAGGGCTCACAACTCACAGCAACTTCAAACTCTTGCGCTTAAGTGATTCCCTTGTCTCAGCCTCCCAAGTAGCTGGAGCTACACGTGCCTGCCACAACACCCAGCTTTTTTAGAGATGGGGTCTCGCTCTGACTCAGGCTGGGTCTCGAACCTGTGAGCTCAGGCAATCCACCCACCTCAGCCTCCCAGAGTGCTAGGATTACAGGCATGAGCCACCACCCCTGGCCCAGTGTGACCCTAATTCTTTGTACCTTCAATGAATCCCAAACAATAAAAAAAGGTTGGTCAACTGTCTTTTCACTTCCATAGTTTCCAGTTCAAAGTGTTCACACTTACAGATAGCAGAAGTTAGGACTAACACACCTTTTTGGTGAGAACAAATCTACCCATAAGATCCATTCTTGGTTATCTCCAGCTATGGAGCCTCCATAAGTACACTTGGGAATTATCTAAGTGGCCCCGTACCCTGCCCCTCAAATCCTCATGATCATTAAAGACTAGGATGGCATAGTAACTTTTCCTTTCCTGCTGAGGAACCAATAAAAAAGGGGGAAAATATTAACTTGAGAGAGAAGTTTCCCAAGTGGGAAGATTTTCTAACCCATCATCACCTGTAAGAACAGGATGTGCACATTTCTCATGTATATTATCTGGAGGAATGGTGTTAGACATCACATATTATACTCCTTTGTTTTTACTGAGCTTGTCAATTCAGGCAATGAAAAGACACCATGTTTAGTCTATTTATACCTGTATTTATATCTGTATCACTTGTCATCTATCTACATCATCTTTGTCTACTACTTATTACATCAGAAGAGAACCCCTCAAACTTCACAATGTATCTGCCCCACATTACTCATGACATCTGTTTCTAAGTGGCCACTCCAATGTTCTTTCAGTCCAGGCAGCACCAAACCACTCCATTGTACATACCCTTACTTCTGGTCATCCCCAGAATATTGCACAGTATGTTATCATTGCCCCATTGATTTCAGGGCTACCCAAATCCCTTACTATGAGAATTGGTCATGGGCTATTCTCTTTAAACAAGTCATATATTCTGAGTTTATGGAGCTCGACGCTATGAACTAAGTAAAACTCCTACTCAGTACATTCATCAGTCTTGGTTAGGAGTTTTTGCTTCCACTTCCTGGTGAAATGTGTTCCATGTAATGAAACTACCAGGTAGATTGCTTTTTCCCTCAAAGGATGGCATCTCTCTCTGATGTTGGTGGATCAGATGTTTAGCTACATTGATGGCAAAGTGGCAATATGAGATTCGCTCACTTGGGAGGAACTCAGGTCCACGCATATTCTCCATTCTTGTGCTGTGGTTACTCCATTCATGAGCCCATCCTGCTGACACCAGAACTGAGTGAACTCTGCTGCATTAATCATATAATCCAACTTGTGCCTTGGAGCCTATCTCCGCTGTGGCCTGTTCATACTCGATACTTAGGTATCAGCTCATGGTGTGGAATGTAAGTTTCTCTTGCCCTCCTCCAGCGTTAGTCTTGGACAGGATCTATGTACTTGGGCCTTGAGGATGAGGCTCTCTTGGTGCTTCTGTCCCTCCTTCCCATGGCAGCAGATCTCTCTCTAGTAGATTTCATTGTTTGGGGACAGAAGTTTCCTTTCCCTCCCCTGAAAGGCGCCTATCTCTAAGGATATTTCTCTAGAATCATGGACCCAGGATTTTTTCCTCCACTCACCCTAAGGATATAATGCCTTCTTCCAGTTATAGTGGGTCATTACCTGGGATCTGAGTCTGAGAGGTTTTGCTTATTTATACCCCCTCATAAAAAATTACAGCTTTTTCTCCATGTGAGAGAAGGTCCTAGGTTGGGATGGGGATAAAGTTTCGCTACACACAGAGTAGAAGCTAATTATATCAGTGCCACAAATATGGGGTGTCTACTATGTTTCCCTAATTAATAAACATTTTCTCCTTTGAACTTTATGTAATGACATAACCATGTACATATTCTTTTTATAATCTTCTGTTTACTCACCATCATGTTTGAAAATTGAGCAATGCCATGGTTTGTCATTTTCATTTATGCTCTTCACTACACTATAATTAATACTCCCTCAGGTATATTTACTGCATTGCCTTTGTTTTTTTTTTGGAAGATAGATTTTTGTACTTTATAGTTTCAACTACTGGGAACAGTGCCCATCAGGTGTGTGAGGGCACTTTGGTGCATAAAGACACACTTTCTCTGGGGCGTGTGCTTAAGGCTCATAGCTGTGTTTCTCCTCTATTTAACCAGATAATTCCAATTTTCTTTCATAATTGGTCATAGCAATTTGCTCTTCTACTAGTAATGTACTAAACTTCTACATGTTTCATCTCGCCAAAATTGATCTTGCTGTTTATTTCTTTTCCCTTCATTGTGCTATGATTTTGGCATCACAATTTATTAACACTGCACCATAACCAGGAGGAAGAAATTATCATAAACTTTAAATAAAAAGAAACATAGCTGTACATTGGGACTCTCACCAAGATGTGTTGCCTCTGGCTCATATTCACTTGTAAATGACAATCTGCCTGCAACTTCTCAACTCTGCATCTAATGACCTTACTGTGGCTCCTTGAAATTGGCCAGGAAGGGACCATTTATGCCAAAGTAATCAGGAAATGCTATAAATCAGGGATTTTTTTTGATTATTTCCTCCCAGAGATCTGGATCAGCAGTGGACCACAAAGCTGACTCTTCAAGCACCAGAGTATAGATTCAAACTGATGATATTTCTGGACAAAGTACACAGTATTTGATGAAGAGTGAAGAGAAAGTCAAGTCCAGACAAGAAGCTAGGGCATCAATTTGGACCTATCTTTTGAAGCTTGGAATCTGATATTTGCCAATTTATTCAGTTATTTAATCCAAATATATATTGAGAATTGAAAAGATAATGAATTGTACCTATCAGGAAAGGGGTTGTTAGAAATTAAAAAAAAAAAGCTACATAACAAGGATCAAAGCGTGATGTGCAAAGAAAAGTGAACTAAAACCTGTCCTGGGGGGTGTGCTCTCATATCACAGGGGAAAGGACAGGGGAGGGGGCAGGCAAGGAAAGTCAACAAAGGGCGGGAGGGAAGCATCATGGTCTGCTGGTGGCGGAGTCCTCTGAAGACACCCAGACTTGCCACTGAACCTGATCAGATCTCCTCTTCTCAACATTTGCAGCAAAAGTTCCCCAATTTCTACCCCAGATTTTCTTCCAGAACCTCCCGGAGGCATCAGATTTATTTCCAAGGCTCTCCCACAGTGGATGGTGCATTGCTGTCTCTGGAGTTACCTCTTGGTGGCTTCACTGGCTGTACTGAGCTTGAACAGCAGAGTCCTGAGAATCACCAGGATCCAGCCAGTCATGCCCATGCAGATGAGATTCTCCATGGTGTGATCCCGAGGGTATGGGGCTGGGGATTGTGTACAAGAGATCAGAAAGCTCAGGGAAGACCAAAGTCACCAGAATCCCTGGGTCTTTCCCCAGGACACCATCTTCCCCTAATAGGGGCCTGACCCTCTGTGCCCAGCCCCATAACTGACAGTGTCTTCTCACTCATCAGTCTTGGGGTCTAATTTGCCCTATGAGGAGCTGGTGGTCTCAGCTGCTCCTGAACATCAGATAAAGGGGGACAGGATGAGGAGACCTGAACCATCATTGTCTGGGTTATAGTTTCTTATGTCATCCACTTGCCATGATATAATTTTGTAGGTCCTTAGTGAAACCTTTCTCTTCTGCATCAGAGCTCTCTCCAGTCTGATGGTTGGAATCCCCCAGTTGTCACATGTCATTTGTATTCATATTCCTTTTCTGTGTCACTGTGGAACACATGTGGCTGTTCCCCAAGATGCAGCAACTATTTTCTCTTCAAAATAGGAGTAGTTGAGCCCTTGACTGTTTCTTGTTAGTTTTGAGACAGGGGACTATGTAAGTTAATTCATCTGGCAATGAGAGTCTTCATTTATCAGTAGTTGAGGACCAGTCCATGGTTGGTCCTCAGGGACTCCTGAAAGTCAGGATCACAGAGAGATGAATGCCTGGGGCTGCCTCCCCCTCATCCTTCCTCAGTAGCTTCCTATCAGTAGCTGAGGACTCAGTCCATGGTTGGTCCTCAGGGACTCCTGAAAGTCAGGAGCACAAAGAGATGAATGCCTGGGGCTGCCTCCCCTTCATCCTTCCTCAGCCAGGTCCTCTGAGGGGGGTGTGTGTGTCTCATCATCCATTTAAGAACTTGTCAAGTAATTCCTCCAAAAGTTACAAATACCTACAATGAGATTCATATGAGTGTGTGTAATGTAGGCATGTATTTTTTGCATATATATAAACACACACAAATGCACATGTGTACATATTACTATAAACACACACAGGCAGATTTGTTTTCCAAATGGTGCTGTCAAGTCAGTGGATCATCACATGTGTTTCTGAATGCCCGGAGTGTGGATGTCAGACAGTGGGGCAAGAACACACCTATAGGCACATACCAGTAAACAGGGCTAGTGAGACAATGGGACTTCAAGCAGCAGGCTATATATGCTGCGAATTGAGTGTTTGTGTCCCTTCCAAATCCACATTTAAACTTAACCCCAGTGCAATAGTAGTATTAGCCTATGGGGCCTTAGGAGGTGACTGTGTCATATTCTGTGCCCTTATGAAGGGATTAGGGCCCCTATAAAGGGACTGGAAGGAAACAGCCAGGCTGCCTTCCTGCCTTTCTGTCCCTTTAGCCATGTGAGGACAGGGGACTCGTCCCCTGCAGAGGACAGAGCATTTAAGGTGCTACCCCAGAAGCAGAGACCAGGCCCTCTCCAGACACCGAACCTGCTGGGGTCTTAATCATGGACGTCCTTGCCTCTAGGATTGGGAGAAATAAGTTTCTATTGTTTATCAGTCACCCCCAGCTTCAAGTATTTCACCGTAGCTTCAGGCACAGAATAAGACTATGTGTACATGCCCACATCCATGTAAAATGTATCACACAGGTAACATTGTAGGTCTGTAGATGTAGATGTGTGTGCATATAGAGAGAGGGAGACAGACACAGAGACAGAGGGAGGCAGGTCCACCCTTGACAGTGTCCTAGCAAAAGTCCTTCATGAAGATGATCTAAGCTGGTCCCTGAGGGAGGAGCCAGGTGAAGACCCGTCTCTCCTCATGAGCCTCCCGCTCTCACTGTTCCCTCACTCTCTGTGTCTCTGTTGCTCTGTTGTCTCACACACTCTGTGTCTTTGCCCTGAGTCCCAGCCTCCCCTCACCCCATCTTCCCCTAGGAGCTCAGTTGGGGACCTGTCTCAGGCTCTGAGCTGCTCATGAGCAAGGGCAGGCCCTTCTCACCTGAGACTAGGAGCTCCAGGGTATTACTGAATTTTGACCATTCCTGGGGGCTATTCCTGTGACAGCCATAGGAATGTTCACCTTTGGCTGGGGGTCACAGGGCCCACAGGGAACAGGACCTGGGACTGCCCAGGGGGGTGTCCACATGACCACAAATGCCAGGAGACCTTGTGTTCTCTTTTCTGAGTCAGAATGAACATGTCAGATTTAGCTGTGCGTTACACTGGAGGGTCACATTCCCTGCTGAGGTCCTGACAAGGTTTGACAGGGCTGAGAGATTGGGTTTGCTGTAGACTGCTAGGAAAGGAGGAGGTAGTAATGTTAAATGGGCTCACATGTCTCACATCACTCCCACAGCTGGACTGTGAGAGGGAGATACCCCTGAAATCAGACACCCTTCCTAAGGGCAGAGCCTGGGGCTGGGACTCCTGAAGTGTCCTCTCACCTGTCAACACGTGCTCCACCATGTCACTGAGTTCTGAGCAGCCCACAGAATTGCAATAATGGCAGTGATATTGGCCTGCACTGTGCTCTGTCATGAATAAGAGGAGAAACACAACCTTGTTTCCAGGCTGCAGTGTGCTGTCTGTCCCACGGTGCTGAACTTCCCTTTCTCACCAGATGATACACTCTTGGGGATCCAGGGTTCCCTGACACGACATGGTCACAGGGATCCCTTAAGTTATCACAGAGTCTCATACAGCCTACATGGTGGGTTTAGGGAGGGTCCCTGGAAGGAAACCAGAGGCTGAGTCCCAAGACATCCCTACCCCTCAGGTCCCAGCTCTCAGCCCAGAATTCTCCTGATGTCCTCCTCAGTCAGCTCAGAGATGATAGTCCTCATTCCCATTTGTCTGGGGTGTCCCCTTGTCCTTAGTGAGGAGGAGGGGCCTCGGACACCTGGGGACAGAGTCACCTGCCTGCATGTGGGTCCTGGGGCCCAGACTCAGTCCTGGAAGAGAGTTTCCTATGAGAGATCTATCCCAGAAGGCTGATAATATCCTTTCTTTCCCAGGAACCTCCTGAGCTTCTGAGATCTGCTAGAGCAGGGTCTTGCTGTGGGGTGGGTCCCTTCCAGGATCTCCCCTCCCAACCAGGGTCTCCCTTCCCCTGCTCACATCTCACTGAGGCAAATCAGGGCTATGAGGGTGGGGGTCATGGTGTCTCCTCCACTTGTCTCAGCTGTGCAGATGAAGGAGCTCACAGTGCCTGAAGGACAGGCAGACACACAGAGGGTGTGTCCCCTCAGAGACTTGGTCCTTCCTGTCATGGAGTTGTCACATCACCGCCCCAGTGTAGGGTTAGAAGACCACCCTACATAAGCCACACAAAGGCAAGCCTTTAATGGGTTAAAATGGCTTTTGCTAATACAGAAGAAAGAAAGCTGGGCTCTCCCTGAAGCGTACACACAGAGGCTATTTGCCCAGAGGTAAAAGTCCATAAAAACAGTAAAGTATGCTTCCGTTAAGCCCAGGGGCTTAGAGGCCAACAACCCTACCCCTGGTGATACAGATCAGATGACATATGTCTGTACATAATGTCTTGGGGCCTAAAGTTTTCTGCTCTGTAGAAAAACAAAGTAATAAATCCATTTTGGGTTAACTAAGTGTGCACTTGAGGGGTTTCATTCAACAGTCTCCCCTGCAGCTCTTTATAAACTTTATTTAGAGCCTGTGTTCAAAAGATGACGCATGTCTAAGAAGAATGTAAAAACAGAAAGTATTGTTTTGATTTGTAGAGTGAATGCTTTTCCACAAGTTAATTATAGTTAGAAGAAGTTAGGTAATAGTAAAAAAGCTATAGATTATAGATTAAGTGTGTACGTGACCACCAGTGTATATAAGGAGGACCAGAATAAAGACAATTTGCTCCATGCCACCTGGAGAGTGTGTAGTCTGTTTCTTGCATTTCCCCTAATAATTATATGTACGAGTTCTGCACCTGGGGCAAAGCTACTGTTCCTCGCATCTCCATTCACGCAACAGCCCAGAACTTCCCTCCCCACAATCTGACTTTTATTTCTCCTGGGTTAGGGTTGATGTAGGCTCCTATGTCTATGGAGAAATTTTAGGCAAAAGTAGGGTCTCCCTTCATATCAGCCACCATCTGCCTCATCTGTCCTCATCTCACTGAGGGTCAGGACCCAGCAACAAAGAGACTCAGTGCCTCCTGTGTTGGCCCCACGCAAGAGAGGGTGAAGGAGGTAGGGGGCTATTCCTGTGACAGCCATGGCATCTGAATGTCCACCTTTTTTTTTTTTTTTTGAGACAGAGCCTCAAGCTGTCACCCGGGATAGAGTGCTATGGCATCACAGCTCACTGCAACCTCCAATTCCTGGGCTCAAGCAAGTCTCTTGCCTCTGCCTCCCAAGTCACTGGGACTACAGGCGCCCGCCACAACGCCTGGCCATTTTTTGGTTGCAGCCGTCATTGTTGTTTGGCGGGCCTGGGGGCTGGATTTGAACCCGCCAGCTCAGGTGTACGTGGCTGGCGCCTTAGCCCGTTGAGCCACAGGCGCCGAGCCCTGAATGTCCACCTTTGACTGAGGGTCACAGGGCCCACAGGGAACAGGGCCTGGGACTGCCCAGGGGGGTGTCCACATGACCACAAATGCCAGGAGAGCTTGTGTTCTCTTTTCTGAGTCAGAACGAATGTGTCAAATTTAGCTGTGAGCCACACTGGAGGGTCATATTCCCTGCTGAGGTCCTGACAGGGCTTGGCAGGGCTGAGAGGGTGGGTTTGCTGGAGACTGCTAGGAGAGGGGGAGGTTAAATGCCCTCGGAGCCTCCATGGGGTCTCCTCCCTCCTTCAGCTCATCCTTCAACCCAGTGTGGTGGGGTCCTCACCAAGGCCAGTTGTTGCACCAGCCCTGGAGATGCTTCAGTGAAGGGGCAGATTCATGCCCTTGGCTGACTCAGAACAGCAGAGACATATGAGCATCTGATGGGGCATCTCACATGGAGGTGCTTTGTGGCCATGAACACAAAGGGGATATGTAGGAAATAAGGGAAGAACAATGATTCGTGGGTTTCCGTTCTACCAAACAGTCCCCTTTGTGGATTTCTCAATTCTTTTTAGCAGCAACTTCCAACCCTATCTTCCTGGATACAGCTCTTCACTAATTTCTGTCTCCTCGGTGCCCTTGTTTCTTTTCTTAGAACTCTCCTCCTCATCCTGGGGTCTTGCTTTCAAGCTTTAGGGACAGTTAATGAGTTAGTGCTACGATTTTGGGGGAAAAGCTGATCTCCATTTAAATATCAACTGTCACTGTCATGTGACCCTGAGCATTAGCAATCCTTCCCCGGGTACCCACATGCCCAGATACACACATACGTGAGGACTCAAGGTCCAGCCACAATGTAATCAGAACTCATGCTCTCTAAAGAAAGAGGATGGGTGAATTATTGTTCAAAGATACTCTTGCCAATTCTACTTAACATAGTACTGGGAATCCTAGGGAGAACAATTAGGCAAGAAAAAGATATTAAAAAAAGCATCCAGGCTTGGCGCCTGTGGCTCAACGGGCTAAGGTGCCAGCCATGTACACCTGAGCTGGCGGGTTCGAATCCAGCCCCAGGGCCCACCAAACAACAATGATGGCTCCAACCAAAAAAAAAAAAAAAAAAAAAAGCATCCAAATTAGAAAAGCAGAAGTGATATTGTCTGTGCTTGCTAGCAGCATGATTTTATATACAGAAACTCTAATGACTCAACCAAAACAACTGATCGAACTTATAAACAAATTTAGTAAATTTGCAGGATACAAAATTAACATAGAAAAACCAGTAGCATTTCTATACACCAACAATGAAGTATCCAGAAAGAAATCAAGACAAAAATTCCCTTCAACATAACTACAGGCAAATATGTGGAAGAAAATTTAACCAAGAAGCTTAAAGATCTTCATGCTGAAAACTATAAAATATTGAAGAGTGAAATTAATGAATACAGAAATAAATGGAAAGATGTCCCATGTTTATGAATTGGAAGAATTAATATTATAAAAATGTCTATACTTGCTAAAGCAATTTATGTATTCAATGCAATCCTTATCAAAATTCCAAAGACATTTTTCACTGAAGTAGAAAACAAGTCCTAAGATTTGAATGGATCTATGAAAGACTCTTAATAGCCAAAGTAACCTTGAGCAAAAAGAACAAAGCTGGAGGCATCAACCAACCTGTTTTCAAAATCTCCTCCAAAGGAGTAGCAATCAATACAGCATGGAATTGGCATTAAAACAGACAACAGAAAAAGAAATGGAGCAAAGAAATAAACCCAAATATTTAAGATTAATTGATTTTAACACTTCCAGGCAATGGGTAAAGGGCAGTCCTTTGAATAAATGGTGCTAGGAAAATCGCATATCCACATGCAGAAGCAAGAAATTGGATTCTTATCTCATCCCATGTGCAAGTTAGCTCAAAATAGATAGGAAAAAAAGCCCTGCAGCATTGGCCTGGGAAAGATTTTTTAGATATGACCCTGAAAACACAAGTAATGGAATGGCATTAAACTACAAAGCTTTTGCCATAACAAAAGCACCACAGAGCAAAGAGACAACTTATGGACTATGACAAATGGTTTGCAAATCATATATCTGACAAGGGGATCATACCCCAAATATATGAGGAACTCAAACAAGTCAACAGAGAGAACAAATAACCTCTCTGAAAAAAAGGGTGAAGGAATAGAATAGACATTTTTCCAAAGATGGAATACAAATGTTTAACAGGTATATGAAAAAATACTCAAACAAAAAGCTTTGGCTGCATGAATTATGCTTTAAAAATTTTATTCTTTCTCTCTTTTTTTTTGGACAGAGTGCTGTGGTGTCATTGTAGCTCACAACAACCTCAAATGCTTGAGCTCAAGGGATCCTCTTGCTTCAGCCTCCAGAGTAGCTGGGACTACAGATGCCCACCATGAAGCCCAGATAATTTTTCTATTTTTAGTAGAGATGGGATCTCACTCTTGCTCAGGCTGGTCTCAAACTCCTGAGCTGAAGGAATCCACCTGCTTTGGCCTCCCAAAGTAAAGCACTTAATCTTTTAATATATTGAATTATACTGATTTACTGAAAATCAAGCTACCTTTGCTTTCCATAAACAATAATAAAAAAACATAAGAAGCACAGTGTGTTCACCATGTCATGATGTAGTGTCCGTTTTGTATAAGAATGAATCTTATTTGTCAATATTTGTTTAGAGATTGACATTTACATTTATGAGAGAGATCTTGCTATGATTTTCCCATTTTATAATTTTCTTGTCAGATTTTGATATCACCTTTTTCTTTGCCTAATTAAATGTGTTTGGGTATAATTCTTGTTTTCCATTATCATGAAAAATTTGTATAAGCTTGGGGTATAGGCTTCTGTGTGTGTTTCACAAGTGCATAAGTGTTTAGAAAGTCCACAATCAAAGCTTTCTGAACAAGAGTTTACATTACAGGGACATTTTTGTTTACAGTCTCTTTCTTTACATATACATATACATACACAGACACACACATATACCACATATATAAAGATGGACAATACATCCACTTGTAAATACTATACATACAAAAAATCAGATTTTGTATATATTCTTATGTCTATTATGTAAACTATAGCTTAGAATATTTTGTCCATTTCATTTGCATTTTCTAGTATATTAACATATAGTTGCTCACAATGTTTTTTTTTTGAGACAGAGCCTCAAGCTGTCACCCTGGATAGAGTGCTGTGGCATCACAGCTTACAGCAACCTCCAATTCCTGGGCTCAAGCGAGTCTCTTGCCTCCTCCTCCCAAGTAGCTGGGACCACAGGCGCCGCCACAATGCTCGGCTATCTTTTGGTTGCAGCTGTCATTGTTGTTTGGTTGGCCCAGGCTGGATTCGAACCCGCTAGCTCAGGTGTACATGGCTGGTGCCTTAGCCTGCTGAGCCATAGGCGCCGAGCTGCTCACAATGTTTTGTTATTAATTTTTGAAAATGCTGGAGGGTCTGTAGTGCTGCCCCCTGTCCCTTTTCCATATGGAAATGTGTATCTGCTCTCTTTTTCTTGCTCACTGTGGCTAGGATTTATCAATGTGACTAATGTTTAAAAGAATAAACTTCTTGGCTCGGCGCCTGTGGCTTAGCGGGCTAAGGCACCAGCCACGTACACCTGAGCTGGCAGGTTCGAATCCAGCCCGGGCCCGGGCCTGCCAAACAACAATGACGGCTACAACAAAAAAAAATGGCCAGGCGTTGTGGCGGGCGCCTGTGGTCCCAGCTACTTGGGAGGCAGAGGCAGGAGACTCGCTAGAGCCCAGGAATTGGAGGTTGCTGTGAGCTGTGATGCCACAGCGCTCTATCCAGGGTGACAGCTTGAGGCTCTGTCTTAAAAAAAAAAAAAAAAAGAGAATAAACTTCTTTGGCTTTATTGAGTTTTTCATTCAATTGTTTTTTATATTGATTTGAGTCCTTAGCATAAATCACAGGCTAGTCTCAAACTACCAGGCTTAAGTGGTCCACCTATGTGAACCTTTTGAATAGCTGGAATTACTGACATGAGCCACAGAGACTGGATCCTTAATTTTTAATTTGTGCTCATTAGTAGCTCCTTTTATCTTCTTTTGAAGTAATTTGTTACTCTTTTTCTAAATTCTTCTTTTTTTTAGACAGAGTCTCACTTTGTCACCCTCCATAGAGTGCTGTGGCATCATAGCTCACAACAACCTCCAACTCTTGGGCTCAAGTTATTCTCTTGTCTCAGACTCCAAAGTAGCTGAAACTATAGGCATCTGCCACAATGCCTGGCTATTTTTATTTATTTATTTATTTTAATTGAATCATAGCTGTGTACATTAATTCAATCATGGGGTACAGTGTGCGGGCTTCACATACAATCTGAGATATTTTCATCAACCTGATTGATATAACATTCATGAGATTTTCTCATTTACTATGTGAAAACATTTTTGATCCGTATTTAGAAGTTTTCTCCTGACCCTCCTTAGCAAAGTATCTCTAGAATGGAAGAAAAAGTATCCAATGTATACACCCCTAATATGAAGCAAATTTATATCTTTCAACTGAAGGCTACAACCCAATTATTGCACAAGAAGACAGGGAAATGGGAGAGGGAGGGAAGGGGAGGGAGAAGGTGGGGGGGAGAGAGGATAAAGGGTGAAATCACACTTGTGGTGCATATTTAAAGGGTCAGGAGAAAACTTCTAAATGCCCGGCTATTTTTAGAGATGGAATCTCACTTTTGCTCAGGCTGGTCTCAAACCTGTGAGTTCAGGGCAATTCACCCATCTCAGCCTCCCAGAGTGCTAGGATTACAGGCATGAGCCACCATGCCCAGCCTTTTTCTAAATTCTTGATTCAAGGTCATTAATTTTTTAGATTTTTTTCTTTTGTAATGTATTCATTCATGGCTCTCAGGTTTCCAATTTCATATTTTAATGTGTAGTATTTATATTATCAATTAAAACATTTACATCTGTTTTGATTGCTCATTTAATGCATTGATTATTGAGAAGTTTTTATTTGCAAAATATAGATGTGGATATTATTTATCTTTGATTCAGAATAAACCAACTACCAAAAGATCCCTCAACCTCTTGGTGGTCTTTGTTAGAGGTCCAGGCTGGGGTTCACTAATTTCTGTCCACTGGGACAGTCCTGGGCCTTCCCAGTCCCTGGCTGTTCCTCCATGCAGTGTGGGGTCTGGGTCCCTCTTGGGCTAGTGGATGGCCAGAGCGGCATACACAATAGGATTTGCAGGAGCGTCTCCTTCCTGGGACAAAGAACGTTCAGGTGTCTCCTGTCTGAGGGTCAACTTGCGCACCTGGGCATAGGTCACATCCTGGGGGTCATCAGATGCAGCAGCCTGCATGGGGGGAGAGTGAAGGGGATGGTGTGTGGTTGAGATAGAAGGAGGCTTGGCGGCCTGGGGAGGAAAGACCCACCTGCCTATCTCCTTCTATCTGTCTATCCTGCATGACTAGGAATTCCCTGGACAGTGGGGAAGAAGGGGAGGCCTCTCCCTACTCATGTCTGGAGTGGTACATGGGCATATGTCAATCACTGGGGTCTTTGTCACGTGGGTTCTACTGGAGTGACAGTGACAGGGTTTCCTGGATGCCACTTGACCTCCCTTAGTTAAGTTTCTACACTGTTCAAGAGTGACTAATTATGTCACTTTCTTGATGCACTCTCTAGGGACTTCCTAGACCTTGGAGAGCTTGGCCGCTTCCTTCCTGCAGTTCTGACCTCTAATCTGCACACTCTGACCCTGTTCATTTGGCTCCAGCTGCAGGACCATCTTCTGGCCAAGTTTCCTTTGCTGCAGGTGCTCCTGCACTGGGTATTCCCATTGTCCTCTCCTTCCAGGCTCCTTCTCAGGGGATGCCTGATCAGACATCCTTCCCTCCTAGCCCAGAAAGGTCCCACTCCCCACACTCTGCCCTTTTCTCTCTTTACTTCCCTAATGGCCCTTTGCACTCAGGATGCCATGCATGTACCTGTCCATTGTCTCCTGCCCCAGGTAAGCGAGGCGAGGGTGGGGCAGCTGTGCTCCTTGCCATGTCTGTACTTCCCCTTCAAAAGCACCCAACCCTAGCAAGCCTAAGCTCTCCCTGAGCACTGTTGGGTGAAGGAATGAAGGGGATCCAGGGATTTGGGTGCTTTGGTGATTCATGCAGCCTCTCAGGCCTGGGGGAGCTCTGTGACACCCAGACATCAGACAGAAAACAGGGAGCTGCAAAGGAGGGACCCACACATGATAGGAAACCAAGGGCAGTGAGGTCAGAGCAGGCAGTGGAGAGGGGTCCATTGTGGGACAATGCTGAGAACTGAGGGAGGACAGGGGAGTGTCCTCCAGATTAAATGTGGTAACAGGAGGCCTCTGGTGCCTAGGACGGAAACGGATCTCACCTGACTGTCCAACTCCACCCTGTCCTCAGGTTGAGTGTCCTTCACGGCAGCATCTGCTGGGGGCAGAACAGGAGTTCGTCCCCTGGGATCTCTCAGTCCCACTGTCCCCTGCCCTATTCTGAGATGGGGCCATGGGATTCAGGGAGAGGCTGTGATGGCCCCCAGTGGGGGGTTTAGTCCTTCCCCCCCTGAGCCCAGACCCTCCCCAGCCTGACCCTCTCATTCCTGCTGAACCTTTGGGGCCTCATATCCCCCCCAGGGCCCTCTTCCTCTCACAGAGATTTTCTTCCTGGACATCAGCAGCTGGACTGGGCCTGGGGGAGGACATGGAGTGTGAGGGGCAGTGAGGGGCCGTGGGCAGGTGCAGTCTGGGGTCTTTGAGGGCAGAATTACCTCTGCTGCAGGCCTCTGCCCTTGGGCTCTGACTCCACAGTACTCACAGGACATGGGCGATCAGCCTCTCTCTGGGCTGGGAGGGGACAGACAGAGTCTCAGCCTCACAGGCTTAGAAACCCCTGCCCTGCACACAAGTTTGAGCAGACAGGGGGTATTTGGGGAGCTGTGTCAGTACTTTCCAGATGGTCCCAGTGTGGAAGCACTGAAGCAGCTTTTCTGTGCTGACCCTCCCCATCTGTTTGGGCTCCCTGTAGCTGGTGCCTGAGCCCACCCTTGCCACCCTTGTATCCCTTGTTTTCTACTCACCCAACAACTTGTGTTTGCCCTGACGCCAGTGTCGGAGGAGAAAGAGGGCAAGGAAGAGCAGCAGGATGAAGGCCACTGACACCCCAATCAGAACCTCAAGGAAGCTGCCCAGACGTTGGGTGTGAGTGACTACAGGAGTGAGGAATACCATCATTAACTGAGCACTTACTATATGCAGGCGTGTCCCTTAACACAGCACTTACTCTGTGTAGGTGCCTGTGAGGCTTTGCACCTCTAGCCCTCACTAGTTCTGCAATATAGGACACCCCATTTCACAGAAGAGGAAACTGAGACCCAGAGAGGTGACTCCCTGCCCCAGGGCACCCAGTCAGAGGCCAGAGAGCTGACAAGTGACTCTGGAGGCTGACTTATAGTGCTGTTTCCCTCTTACCCCAGAGCTGACCCTAAGCTGAAGGGACAGAGCCTACATGCCCTGCACCACAGCTCTGCTCCCACCCTGCATGGCATCACCATCATGGTAGCGGTTGGGACAGGCCACTGCAGGACCAGGTCCTTGAGACTTCTCTGGGGGCCTTCACTCCCAGGATGTCACAGAAGGAGCCAGACCTGGAGGGAGCTTTGTTCTGTGGGCCAGGCCTCCCCCTTCACCTGGAGAAACTGAGGCCCAGCTGGGAAGGGCTTGTCCATGTTTCTGTCCCCAAGAGGAGCCTGAATCCATGGCACAACTCAACCCTGCCTCATCCCTCCTTCCAACTCAGAGCCCCTCACTTGCCACTCTGGGGCCTGATCCCATGGAATGAGGTGTGATCCTTGGGCTTTCTAGGTCAGAATGGCGAACTAGGGGTGGGGCTGTCTGCATCCCACTGCAGCTAGTCCCTCCCCAAGCCTGGGCCTACCTCTCCCCTGCCTGGACCCCTAGTCCCAATGGACAGCATTAGCACTCCTGGGAGCCCAGGCTTCCCCTGAATTTCTGTCTGACTCTCAGGCCCCTGGACACAGCCAGGGAGATCCTGAGAGACTCAGAACTTCCCTGGGGGAGGCCTTGCTCCCTGTGAGACAAGATACTGCAATGACCTACCAGGTGCTGTGGTGGGCCCTGTGGGAGGGGAGCTGGGCTTCACAGAGGGTCCTGAGAATAGGAGCTCCCTGGGATGGGAAGGACTGTGCTGCTTCTGAGCCTAGATGCCACTGAGACTTACTAGCTGTGGAGGTTGGGTCTGTGGGTGAGGAGCTAGGCTGTTCAGAGGACCCTGGGAATGACACAGGGAGAGGGTGAGGAGTGTCGGTACCCATGGAGCCTCCACCTTCACCCAGACTCTCTCCTCCAATTCTGCCCTGTGGTCTCCTCAAGACCCTCCCTGAACCCTCTTATTGTCTTCCAGATTCAGGTGATGGGGAAGAGAGAGGGGGCCCTGTTGGCCTCCTCCCCTCTGAGGGTAAGACCCTCTGCTAAGCCTTCCCCAGAGCCCCTTACCATATCCTAGCCCAGAACTTTCCTGGGGCAGGACCCTGAGCTAAACTTTTGATCTCAGAGAGGGCAGGGTCAGGGGTCTTCACCTGAAACCATGAGCTCCAGGTGATCACTGGGTTCTGACCACACGTGGGGTTTGTTCCTGTAATAGCCGTAACATCTGAATATCCACCTGTGCCCAGAGGTCATGGGACCCACAGGAAACAGGGCCTGGTACTGCCCATTGTGGGGAGACTGTAAGTCCAGTGTCCTGGAGAACTTTTGATCTCCTTCCTTCCTCAAAGTAAACCCACCAAATCCATCCTGTGACCCACACTGGAGGGTCACATTCCCTCCTGAGGTCACCACAGGGCTCGGCAGGGCTGAGAGGGTGGGTTTAGCATAGACTCCTAGAAGAGAAGGAGGCAACCATGTTAAATGGGGCTCTCATCTCCCACATCACCTCTGGGCTGACCTATGAGAGGGAAACACCCCTGAGAGCAGACCCCCTTTCTGAGAGCACCTGGGCTGGGATCCCCAGGTGTCCTCTCACCTGTCACCACCAGCTCCAGGGTGTCACTGCGGTCTGACCATCCAGCAGAGGTGGGATAGTAACAGTGATATTCCCCTGCATAGTGCTCTGTCGTATATCGGATGTTGAACTTGGCCTTGTTCCTAGGCTCCAGTGGGTTCTGTCTGTCCCAGAAGTTTCCCTGTTTATCCAGATGGTATTCCAGGGCATCCAGTGTCCCCTGACACCAGATGGTCACAGGGCTCCCCCAGGTTATCACAGAGTCTGGATCAGCCCAGATGATGGGTTTGGGGAGGGTTCCTGTTAGGAAATCAGAGCCTGGGTCCCAAGACACCTCCAACCCCTGAGATTCCAACCCAGGACTCTCCAGATGTTTCCTTCACTCATGTCAGGGCTGGTGCTCCCCATCCTCAGCTTCCCAGGGGTGTCTCCTTGTCCCCACTGAGGAGGAGGGACCTGGGAGGGCTGGGGACAGGCTCACCTGCCTGCATGCAGGTCCTGGGACTCAGACTCAGCCCTGCAAGAGAGTTCTCTGTGAGAGATTTGTCCCCTGTAGGCTGAGCATGTCCTCTCGCTCACAGGAGCCTCCTGAGACCCTGGGGTCTCCCTGATAGACCAGAGCCTGGCTGTGGGGTGGGTCCTCCCCTCCCTTCCCATCCCTCCCTCCCTGCCCAGAGAAGGGTGTCCCTTGCCCCTCCTCACATCTCACCGAGGCAGAGCAGGGCTGTGAGGGTGGAGGTCATGGCTGGGTGCTCCGATGGGGGAAGGTGCCCTCAGGACTGACACAAAGGGTGTGGCCACTCGGAGACTGGAGCTTCCTGTCACGGGACTGTCACATGAGCAGCCCCACAGGAAGGGCAGCTTCCCTCTCCAGAAACCTGGTTTTCATTTCCCCAGGGCTCTGCCTGTGGCTGGGGCAGGCTACAAGCTCTCTGGGGACACTTAAGGCATAAGTGGGGTCTCTCCTGACCCCTGGCTATTGTCTGGTCTTAACTCCTTCCTGCCCAAGCACCAACACAAAATAATTGAGTTGTACAATGTTCCTTATCATTGAAATACCCCACTGACCAAGCAGAGTGACACTCTGAGTTTGCAGAGCTCAGATCATCATAACACAGATTTCCAGTGTGGTATCTTCCTATTGCTCCTCTGACAGATTACTACAAGCTTAGAGGCTTAAGAAGACACAGATTTATTATCTAATAGTTTTGGAGGTTAGAGGCCCAGAATGCATCTCCCTAGGCTGTCATCACATTGTCATCAGGGCTGTGTCCCTTCTGGAGGCTCCAGGAAGAGTCCCTTTGCTCACTTTCTCCAGTGTCTCCAGGCTGTCTGCTTCCCTGACTTCCCACCCCTCCATCCTCAGAGCGGCAATCATGATCCCAACATCTGCTTGTATCTTTTCTTCTCTGACTCTCTCCCTCTTGCTTCCCTCTTCCATTTATAAGACCCCCCTGTGATTACATCAGGCCCATTTTCTGGTTCCAGGGTCCTTAACGTAGTCACATCTACAAAGTCCCTTTTGTCCACGAAGGTGCCATAGTCATAGATTCTGAGGATCAGGATATGGATATCGTTGGGAGGTCATCATTCTGCTACCACATGTCTTCACACAGGCTGTTAGACAAATCTTGTACAAACAACTTCTGTTTGATGACGGGGAACAGCTGATCTTGCACAGTTGGATGTTTGGTTGGTCGGTCCACACACAGTTCATGACGGACACTCACATCACAGGGTAACCTGCCTGCTACACCCACGTGTTCAGTCTCTACTTCAGCCCCATAGCAGTCTGGGAGCTTGTCAATTGAGAACCATCGCTGCAGAAATGGCACAGTGTGACTTCAGATTCTTAAATGTCTCTGTATCTAATTTTTTAAATAATTTTATTAAATCATAATTGTGTACATTGGTGCAATCATATGGCAGAATGTGCTTCATATACAATCAGAAATATTTTGATCGTACTGTTAGAGATAGCCTTCATAGCATTTTCTTGATCACTATATAAA
>CAUYON010011736.1:0-24676 GCA_963573935.1 Arctocebus calabarensis
CCTCCACCCCAACCTCCCCTCTCCCCTTCCTTCCCATATTCTTGTGCTATAGTTCGGTTATAGCCTTCATATGAAACCTTTAAATTAGCTTCATAGTAGGGCTGAGTACATTGGATACTTCTTCTTCCATTCTTGAGATACTTTGCTAAGAAGATTATGTTCCAGCTCCATCCATATAAACATGAAAGAGGTAAAGTCTCCATTTTTCTTTAAGGCTGCATAGTATTCCATGGTATACATGTACCATAATTTATTAATTCATTTGTGGGTTGATGGGCACTTAGGCTTCTTCCATGACTTAGCAATTAAGAATTGGGCTGCAATAAAACATTCTGGTATAGATGTCTTTGTTATAATGTGATTTTTGGTCTTCTGGGTATATACCTAGTAAAGGAATTATAGGGTCAAATGGTAGGTCTATTTTTATATCTCTAAGTACTCTCTAAACATCCTTCCAAAAGGAACGTATTAGTGTGCATTCTCATCAGCAGTGTAGAAGTGTTCCCTTTTCTCCATATCCACGCCAACGTCTCTGGTTTTGGGATTTTGTCATGTGGGCTAATTTTACTGGAGTTAGGTGATATCTCAAAGTAGTTTTCATTTGCATTTCTCTGATAATTAAGGATGGTGAGCATTTTTTCATGTGTCTGTAGGCCATGCACCTGTTTTCTTTAGAGAAGTTTCTTTTCAAGTCCTTTGCCCATCCTGAGATGGGATCACTTGTTCTTTTCTTGCTAATACGTTGGAGTTCTCTGTGGATTCTGGTTATTAAACCTTTGTTGGAGGCATAACTTGCAAATATTTTCACCCATTCTGAGAGCTGTCTGCTTGCTATATTTACTATTTTCTTGGCTGTACAGAAGCTTTTTAGTTTGATTAGGTCCCAGTAGTGTATTTTTGATACTGCTTCAATTGCCTGGGGAGTCCTCCTCATAAAATATTCACCCAAGCCAATTACTTCAAGAGTTTCCCCTGTACTTTCTTCTGGTATTTTGATAGTTTCATATCTTAAGTTCAAATCTTTAATCCAGTGAGAGTCTACCTTAGTTAATGGTGAGAGGTGTGGGTTTAGTTTTAGTCTTCTACAAGTCGTCAGCCAGTTCACCCAGCAGCATTTGTTAAATAGGGAATCTTTTCCCCACTGAATGTTTTAATTGGCTTGTCAAAGATCAAGTAATAGTAAGTAGCTGGATTTATCTCTTGGTTCTCTATTCTGTTCCAAACGTCTACCTCTCTGTTTTTGTGCCAGTACCATGCTGTTTTGATCACTATCGATTTATAGTAGAGTCTCAGGTCTGGTAGCGTGATTCCTCCTGCTTTGTTTTTATTTCCGAGTAATGTCTTGGCTATTCGGGGTTTTTTTCTGATTCCATATAAAATAAAGTATTATTTTTTCAAGGTCTTTAAAATATGATAATGGAGCTTTGATAGGAATTGCGTTAAAATTATATAGTGCTTTGGGTAGTATAGACATTTTAACAATGTTGATTCTTCCCAGCCATGAGCATGGTAGATTTTTCCATTTGTTAACATTTTCAGCTATTTCTTTTCTTAAAGTTTCATAGTTCTCTTTACAGAGATTTTTCACATCCTTTCTGAGATAAACTCCCAAATATTTCATCTTCTTTGGCACTACTGTGAAAGGAATAGAGTCCTTGACTGTTTTTTCAACTTGGCTATTGTTGGTATATATAAAGGCTACAGATTTATGGGTGTTGAATTTGTAGCCTGAGACACTGCTGTATTCCTTGATCACTTCTAAAAGTTTTGTAGTAGAATCCCTGGTGTTTTCCAGACATACAATCATATCATCTGCAAAGAGTGAAAGTTTGATCTCTTCTGACCCTATGTGGATACATGTGATCGCCTTTTCTTTCCTGATTGCAATGGCTAAAACTTCCATTACGTTGTTGAAGAGCAATGGAGACAATGGGAAACCTTGCCTGGTTCCTGATCTAAGTGGAAATGGTTTCAATTGAAATCCATTGAATATAATATTGGGTGAGTTTGGTGTGGATGTCCTCTATCAGTTTAAGAAATGTTCCTTCTATACCAATTTTTTAAAGTGTTCTGATCATCAAGGGATGCTAGATATTGTCAAAAGCTTTTTCTGCATCAATTGAGAGAATCATATCATCTTTATTTTTTAATTTGTTTATGTGCTGAATTACATTTATAGGTTTACATATTTTGAACCAGCCTTGAGTTCCTGGGATAAAGCCCACTTGGTCATGGTGTATAATTTGTTTGATGTGTTGTTGGATTCTGTTGGTTAGTACCTTGTTAAATATTTTTGCATCAATATTCATTAGTGATATTGGTCTATAGTTTTCTTTTATTGTTGGATCTCTCCCTGGTTTAGGGATGAAGGTGATATTTGCTTCATAGACTGTGTGGGGTTGTAGTCCTTCTTTTTCTATATTTTGGAAGAGGTTTAGTAATATAGGTACTAGTTCTTCTTTAAAGGTTTGGTAGAATTCTGATGTGAAGCCATCTGGTCCCAGGCTTCTCTTTTTAGGGAGATTTTTTATAGTTGATGCTATTTCAGAACTTGATATATGCCTGTTCACCATTTCCACTACATTCTGGTGTGCTTCCAAGTATTGGTCAATTTCCTTCAGATTTTCATATTTCTGAGAGTAAAGTTTCTTGTAATATTCGTTAAGGATTTTTTGAATTTCTGAGGTGTTTGTTGTTATTTTGTCTTTACCATTTCTGATTGATGAATTAGAGATGTTACTGTTTTTTTCCTGATTAAGTTTGCCAAAGTTTTATCTATTTTATTGAACTTTTCAAAAAACCAACTTTTTGATTTATTGATCTGTTGTATAATTCTTTTGTTTTCAATTTCATTTAATTCTCCTCTAATTTTGGTTATTTCTTTTCTTCTGCTGGGTTTGGGGTTGGAATGTTTTTCCTTCTCCAGTTGCTTGAGATGTCCCATTAAGTTGTTAACTTCTTCTCTTTCCGTTTTCTTGAGGAAGGCTTGCAGTGCTAGAAATTTCCCTCTTAGGACTGCCTTTGTAGTATCCCCGAGGTTCTGATAATTCGTATCTTCATTGTCATTTTGTTCTAAAAATTTGGTAATTTCCTTCTTAATTTCATCTATAACCCAGCTATCCTTCAGCATAAGGTTATTTAGTTTCCATGTTTTTGTATGAGTATACAGATTCCTGTTGTTATTAAGTTCAACTTTTTTTTATTATTTTTATTTTTAATTTTTTAATTTTTTTTTTTTTTTTTTTTTTGTGGAGACAGAGTCTCACTCTATCGCACTCGGTGGAGTGCTGTGGAGTCACAGCTCACAGCAACTTCCAGCTCTTAGGCTCAAGCGATTCTCTTGCCTCAGCCTCCCAAGTAGCTGGGACTACAGGCACCCGCCACAGCACCCAGCTAATTTTTGATGCATTTCAACCAGGGCTGGGTTCGAACCCACAGCCCTCGGTATATGGGATCGGGGCCCTACTTGCTGAGTAGAGAATGATCCATTTTTGCCTTACATTTCTCTTCCTCTTTGGGAGTTCAGTCATGTTCGAAAGCTTTGTCTTCCATGTCAGAAATCCTTTCTTCTGCTTGCTCCATTCTGTTACTGAGGGATTCTACTGTATTTCTCAGATCTCTGAGGGCTGCAACTTCTTGTGTCAATGTGTCAAAAGCTTTGGTCATTTTGTCTTTGAATTACTTGAGTTCTGGAGACATCTTTTGGGTTATCTTTTGGATTATTGCCTAAAATTCTAATTCATCTTTCCTCCATTCTGCTGATATTATTTTCTACGTAGACTCTGAATTTGATATCTGACATCTTAGCCATTTGCTTATGCAAAGGATCTTGTGCTGTATCTATCTTGTCATTCCTTGGGGGAGTTGATCTACTCTGATTATTCATATTGCCAGAGTTTTTCTGTTGATCTCCTCCTGATTATTTTTCACTGTTGCCTATGACCATCCTCAGAGTTGGGGAGGTTTCTTTCCCAGATTAGACTGCTGCAGGATCACTTTGTTGTTGCTGGATCTTTGTAGGGAGTGACCCTGTGTGGCTCCTCTGGGATTACTCCAACCAGGGAGTTCTGGCTACAGGAGCAGCTCTGGAGTGTGGCACGCACAGATCAAGCAGCAGGGTATGGGATGGGGCACCTGGTGGCCTTTGCAAAGGAAGCCTGTGCCTCCAGCAGTCTCTGGTTGGAAGGAGGGCTCTGGAAAGCAGGAGGGCGGTGGGCCTGGAGTTCGGATTGGAGTCATTTGGGGACCTGGCAGGCAGGAGGCCGAGGCTGGGCGGGGCACAGATTGGCACCATGGGAGTCTCAGCGAACTTCCTGGCCGCTGCTGGCAGTGGGTCAAGGCCCAGCAGGGTGGCAATCAGGGCCACTCAGTGGTCCCGGCAGAGTTCCTTGCCACCATGGGCAGCAGGCCGAGGCCTGGTGTTGCACAGATTGGAGCCACGCAAGGGTCCCGGAGGAGTCCCTGGCCTGGGGGCTTGTGGGGGCTCGGTGGGGCTCCAGAGTCTCTTACCTGGCAGTGCACCTGGTCCGGCAGATAGTGAGGGTGGGTACTGCTCAAGTACTCCTCCCTCAGTTTCAGCAGAAATTAGGCTTCTGGTGTGTCAGGTAAGGGAGGAAAGGAGTCCTGGAAGTTCAGAATGGTGGAAAACTTTAGTTCAGTTTTTCTGCCTGAAGCTTGGTTTCTGGAAGTCGCAGCTTGCCTCAGGGATGACCTGCAGGTATCACTTCTCTCTCTCTCTCTCTCTCTCTCTCTCTCTCTCTCTCGGCTGTGCTCCCAGTCTTCAGCTCAATTGGGCAGTTTCTGGAGATTATCTTTCCTTTTGGTCAGGAGCCTCTGTCGGAAGCTGCTTCCAGTTGGCCATCTTTTTCCCCTCCCCCTAACATTTTTGTTTTTGAGTATTAAAGAAATAATTTAAATTTTAGTTGCACAAATTTTATAACATATACTCTATATAATTGGATTTTGTTTATTAATTTAACTTTTTAATCTGTCATTAACAAATTTCTCATAGGGGCAGAGAGTAAATTGGCATTTTCCCTAAGGCTAAGAAGGTTAAAAAAAAATGAGTATAAGGCTTTTCAGGGGGGTGATAAAAATATTCTAAAATTGCCATGATGGTTGTATTACTGTGTGAATATAGTAAAAAATATTGACTTGTATATTTTAAATGAGTGAGTTCTGGGGTTTATGAGATATATTTCATCAAAGCCAATATACAAACAAATCTCAAAGGATATTTTAAACAGAGCTGTCAGAAAAAGTGGTGAGTTAGTTTCAGTAGTTTAACTTTGGTGCAGGTAGATTTCTCCATAGCCTATGACAATTTATAAAACAGAAAAGAGAGATGAAAGCCCTGAAAATCTTCATTTAAAAACTCATAATTTTTTCTTCTTGATTTTTCTTTTCCGTAGACATACATGAATTGTGCCAAATCTTGCTCTATTTCTGGGCAAATTTTATTTCTAAATTCTAACCCATTTTCATTTCCAGGAAAGGGAATTCCTCAGAAATGAATGTTTCACTAGAAATGGAAGGCTTGGTGACACATTTTAAAGCCTGCCAAGGAAAAGAAGTAACATAGTGTGTTACTATAATAGTAACCACAGTGGCCTACTCTGTTACTAACATGATTAAATTTTTCTCTTTATTATCTTTATCTTATAGCTGAGGCAACTGAGGCACAGTGAGATTGAACCCAAGCTTGCTCTGGCCCTGAGTGACAAATCCAGGTGTGAACAGTTTTCCTCTAGAACCTCAGTTCTTAAGTATGAGCCGCTGCCTCTGATAAATAGATCTTTATATGAAGGAACCTTCCTCTCCCTTGTCAAGGCATGGTCTGGTAGAGACAGGAATATAACACAGACTGAAGTGTCTGCAAAATGGAAAAATAATTTATAAAAACCAAAGTTATGACAAAATATTGGATTAAAGTAGGTACAAATCCTAGCTACCGAATAGGCTCACCCACTATAAGTATGTTCCAAACCAGTAAACTCAGAAGCACCCTCTCCACCTAGAAAATCTCGGGGTGGATTAATAATAATAATAATTTATGTGACAGTGTCTGTCACTTGGTAGAGGCCCAGTAAACATTTGATTTATTGGTTGAATATAAGGTGCATATTTTGCCAATCATACATGTCCTATTTCAGTGATTTTTTCAACCTGTGTGCCATGAAAAATTTTAAATATCATTAATTAAATTATTTTTGAAAGAGGATAAAACTATAGTAAATATATTCTTTCCTCTTACTCTTTTTTTTATCAATGTAATTTAACTATAGGTTCAAGTTTGTCAAGAGATAATAAAAGGTTGAAAAACACTGTCCTTTCTTGTTAATATATAATGCTTTATGGCAGATGTCTGAAGTGCTGTATGAATGTTTTCTTATTCCTCACAACCTACCTGCAAAATCTTGACAAATATTGGTCACATTTGTAAGGCTGGAGGAAACTGCACTGAGAAAAGACAAATAAATAGAAGCAATCCTTGTTATTTTAGAGTTTTTCCTGTGGACAGATGGTATTGCTAGTATTAGTGCTACAGCTTTCATGATTCAATGAGTTGATTCAACAATAGTAACTGTATGCCCTCCTCAGTGATGGCCTGCTATAGGCCATAGACGTAGGCCTGCCATGGGTGAAATAGGTAATGCTAGAGTTTACCTTTTGGGAGAACGGAACCAGGAAAGCCAATAACCAAGAAAAATAAATGAACAAACAAGGAAAACCTGGTAGTAATGGGTGCTAATGGGTTAGCTCAAAGAATGCTAATGGGTTGCTTTAGAATGGGATTAAAACCATTTTGCTGACCCTATGGGACAATTTGACATTTAGAAACTATTGATTTTGCCACAAGTGTTAGCCATATAGCCTGCAGGTGTCCCACTCAGTAGCCTGAGTACTACATGCAGATTATCTGAGGCCTATTTTGTTTACCTGTGGGGTAGGATATTGCAAGAAGTATGCATAGACCTTTTTTTGCTCATCAGCTTTTCTTAGTGTTTGTGTGTTTCTTTTTTTGGCTGGGGCTGGATTTGAACCCACCACCTCTGGCATATGGGGCTGGTGCCCTACTCCTTTGAGTCACAGGTGCCGCCCCAAGTGTTTGTGTTTTTAATGGGTGGCCCCCAGACAACTTTTCTTCCAATATGCAGCAGCAAATAAAAAAGGTTGGACACAACTGCTACAGGATCTTGAATAGAGTAAGTTCTTTAAAATCAGAGGACTATATAATAATGATAATCAATTTTTGCAGAGTGGACTGCACCCTACAGCGTATGCACTAATAGAAGAACTTGACTTTTTTTTTTAAGTGGGGAAGGGCTTATTACAGCATTACTCTCAATAGTACCAAGTGAACAGCCCCAAACACTTCTAAGCAAAATCTCATCAGTTAAGAAAAACTAATTCAACAACATACTCATCTTTCTTTTTGCTAGGTAAAACATGCTCATTTTTTCCTTTCCTTTTTTCTGAAGAGGATTTTTATTGTTCTTCTGACTAATCAATCATCTGCTTATCTGTTAATCTTCAAGCTGCAGGGATAGCCAGGGTGGGCGTAAGGTGATCTCTGTAGTGGGACGCCCTTTGGGGACTCAGTGAGAAGTTGTCTTCTGAACCTAAAAGGTGAACTCATTCTTCTGCCAGTGTGGTCCTGAGGTGTTGCTTAACTTGAAGTGACTACTTTTTTGTGTGTGATTTTATGTAGTCACTTTTCAGTAGCAGTTAAGAGGGCATGAATCTATGGGTGAGTTTAAAATTTGGTCCCCAGAGGTAAGAGGTCAACAGACTTGTTTCTGTTGCAGCCCCTCCTCCCAACCCTTGCATGAGGACAAAAAGGAAACTGTTCTGAAAGTTAAGAATATTGTTAACAATTCTCTAGTAAAATTAGCTTGTAGCTTTGAGAAAGGTTGCTTTCTTGAATTTGCCATGTAAAGTTTACACAGCTTTCCTTTTCCTACTTTAGAGGACAGTATGTCCTCTTTTCTTCTTGTGTGTTATTTTCCATCTTTCTGTATTTTACTTTTTTTAATAAAACAAGAATGTCATTTTAAACTCATTAGATCAATATCACAAGTAATCAGATCCTCTTGCATTAAACGTGAAAGTATTCAGCTTGCTGATTTCATGAATCGGTATGTCCTAGTTACAAAGTAGAGTTTCACATGTCGACCCATGTGTAATTGTCATTTTGTAAGTCAAAAAGTATAGACAAATAACAATTTCCTATGGTTTAAATTAATAAGATAAAGTGAAGTTTTTCTACTTTTGTAAAGATAGATGCATTTGAAATTGATCCCATAACAAAAAATAAATGCAAATTTCTGTAAGTTGTATTTAGAGTAAAAACAAATAGATGCCTCTCTCTATTACAGTGTAGAAAGTAAGAATAGGGACTCCAAAAGTCATCATTTATAGAATAGGTGACTAGTAACTTATTTCACATTTAATTTTTCATCTGTGATTACTTCAGTTTTGTTTGTAAAGAATAGCACTATGCTTTGCAAATAATAAGTGATTTGAGTGATTCATATATATGTTATATATATGTATATATACTGTATGGCCTATGTATACATAAGTTGCCAAAAATGTATACATTTTAAGAAAGGAAAAACCTGTCTTAAAATTGTAATACTCAGTATACCAGTATATGTTCTATCTTATATCTTGCAGAAGTCAAATGTGATTTGAGTATTACAATTTTAAGACAGTTTTTTCCTTTCTAAAAATGTGTATGTCTGTTTTGTGGCATCCTCTGTGTGTGTGTGTATATGTATGTATACACACACTTACACATTTGGTTGATCTGAAGCAGGTGTTATTTTTTATTTAAGCATTAGCACTAGCTTGCGTGAGTTCTCTGCCTTGAGAAAATGCTGCTGGAATACTGACTGTGATAGAAGTTGTGATAACTTAGGTAACCTTAGTACAATGAACACACTCTAAATTTTGCTGAGGTCCCGTAACCAGAGCTGTTAGTAAATTAGGTACGGAATTCGACGATGAAGCTTTGATGGTCTTGATTGAAGACTCTATCTCTGAGCAGGGAATGCTGGCTGATTCATCCCTGCCACCCCAGCACAGGCTTGTGAACAGACTGGGTGCTCAGTGCTCATTGAGTTGAACTGAGAGGTTCAATATTAAAGAGAGGTAATTTATAACGCACATGGAAAACAAGGCAAAACTTAATAAAAGAGCACCTATGATATACTGGGAAAGTACGTGAATGTAGAAAATATTAGTATTGTTTGAAATGTAAAAATTATCTTCTCTAGTGAATTGGACAAAAAACATTCGATTTGAGTTTTACCAGGTGATTGCATTCCAAAAGTGTTAATTGACATCTTAGATTCTCTGAAGATTTCTAGAATAACTAATGACTGTGTTGAAAGCTCCCCAAAGGTGTGCAGTATACCAGCCCATGAATGAAGTTGGTGTTTTATAATTCTTAGTGCCGTTAGTGCCATCAAAACACGCCAAAGTCCTGCTTCTTAGTTTAGTTACAGTTTGATTTTTAGTTCTGCCCATTATTGGCATAACATATGTGAAGTTAATCATTCTTGGCAATTCTCTTCATAGTAGTTAAGTAGTCCTGGCTTTTAGTCATTCTCCCCTTTCTCTAGTTTTAACTATATACCAAAATGAACTAAAATGATATGTAAGCACTGTCTTTAATTGATTGTACTTACCACTCGCATCTGGAAAGTATAATAGAACATCTGCTTTGCATACAGTCACCTAAGGATTATTAAAATCTGGTATTTAAGTCTTTTTATGTTGTAAGTATTGTGTTAAACATACTTAAATATAAATAATTTGAAAAGCAATCAAGCAAAATGGCTATAGTTCAGTGCTTTAAAATAAATAATCAGGACATAAGATTAAGTTTGATTTTTTTTCCAATTAAGGGAACTTATTCCTTTCTTGGCATGCCTTTAGCGGGTAGGAGGGATGTAAGGGTGTCGGAGGAGAAGTGGGAGGTGAAAATCCTATTTATTATCTGAGGTGCAAAAACAATAGGACATACATTTTTTACTGGCACTGCATGAAGATGAAGGAAGCATTATCAATGATTAGAAACATTTTATAATCTCTGAATTATGTTTCAGGTCTTCTTGACTCCAGAGCCAATTTAAGAGTGTCCAATTCTTTAATATGTTCTGTGGCAGTGTCTGGTTCGCAATATGAATTAATAAAAGGAAAAAAAATGGTATTTCTGCTTTAGACCATCTTCTTCCCATGTTTGTTTGATATACTCCTTTAAAAAAGGGCAGTGCCAGTATATTTAACCCTATGTAATCTCTTTTTAAATTTTGTTTTGGGTTCATACATTGTCAGTGGTGCAAAAGAGGAAAATTCTTGTTTTTCTTCTTGTATTTACTAGCAATTTTTATTTTATAGCCTGGTATACACACATATTTTCTATATATTTTATCTTTATTATGAAAGCCATGAGGACTTAAAAGATTCCCTGTGTGATCTTTCAGAATTGTGCAAAGTAAGTGCAGTAATATTTATACTAAATTAATAATGAAAGGTACTTTGCTTTAATAATGAAAGGACCAAAACATATATATCGTAATCGTGTAAGTTTTTTTTTGACTCTTATGGGACAAAAGGACTCACATAGATTTGGTGCAGTTTTCAAGTAGCAAAAATTAAAAGGCTAATTAAGAAGTTTGCTTTACACCATTAGTTCATTCTATTTCATAGATGAACTAATTTCCCAACTATTCAGCTACTTTGCAAATATATGGATGGCTTAGAGTAAACTCATTTGCAATAGAGTAAATGGTGTGCAGAAAATGGTCAAAGAATATCATCTACCATTGGAAGGAGATCAATTTGTAGCGTCTAGAAACTGTGCATGTCTTTGGTAAACAGCAAGTACAATCATAATGCAGCTCCTATAATATACCAGACACTTTGTCAATTGCTTAATCAGTGCTCATGTCACTGTCCTATGCATCAAGTCCAATTACTATCCCTCCTTTATGGATGAAAAAAATAAGGTTTAGTGAGTTTGTGTGACCTGCTCAAGTCACATAGCTAGTAGATTTCTTCAATGTTCTATTATTAATAAAGAGATACTGCTGGACTTTATTTTAATATTTCAATATCCAAACCTATTTAATAGCAAGAAAAATTCTCAAAAATCAGAAATTTTAGCATGCAACTGAGTTTTTTTTTAAGTATAAAATTTAATATACACAGGGCCCAGAAGAGAAGGCAGAGTAGAATTTGAAGAATGTATAAAGATGATTTTACATTTTTCTAGGTTATAGTTTGTTTTTTAGTTCAAAAAACCTTGAGTGTGGCTCAGTGCCTGTGACTCAAGCAGCTAAGGCTCCAGCCATGTACACCAGAGTTGGCAGGTTCGAATACAGCCCAGCTGCCAAACAGTAATGATGGCTGCAACCAAAAAGTAGATGGGCGTTGTGGCAGGCGCCTGTAGTCCCAGCTACTTGGGAGGAAGAGGCAGGAGAATCACTTGAACCCAGGAGCTGGAGGTTGCTGTGAGCAGTGATACCAGAGCACTCTACACAGGGCAAGAGCTTGAGGCTCTGTCTCCAAAAAAAAAAAAAAAAAAAAGCCTTGAGTCTTCTATAGATTTAAAATCTGAAAGAAAAGAGAAACACATAGACAGATAGAAACACAGAGCGAGAGAGGAAAAGTCACCTAGACAGACAGACAGAAACACAGGGTGAGAGGAAGAAGGCACCTGGACAGACAGACACATAGGGTGAGAGGAGGAAGGCACCTAGACAGACAGACAGACACACAGAGGGAGAGGAAGAAGACACCTAGACAGACAGACAGACAGAGAGGAAGAAGGCACCTGGACAGAAAGACAGACACACAGAGTGAGAGGAAGAAGGCACCCGGATAGACAGACAGACAGATAGAGTGAGAGGCAGAAGGTACCTGGAAAGACAGACGGACACACAGAGTGAAAGGAAGAAGGCACCTGGACAGAGAGATGAACACACAGAGTGAGAAGAAGAAAGCACCTAGACAGACAGACAGACACACAGAGTGAGAGGAAGAAGGCATCTGGACAGACAGACAGACAGACAGGGTGAGAGGAAGAAGGCACTTGGACAGACAGACACACAGAGTGAGAGGAAGAAGGCACCGAGACAGACAGACACACAGAGTGAGAAGAAGAAGGCACCTGGAAAGACAGGCACACAGAGTGAGAGGAAGAAGGCACCTGGAAAGACAGATGGACACACAGAGGGACAGGAAGAAGGCACCTAGACAGACACACAGACACACAGAGTGAGAGGAAGAAGGCACCTGGACAGACAGACAGACAGACAGGGTGAGAGGAAGAAGGCACCTGGACAGACACACAGACACACAGAGTGAGAGGAAGAAGGCACCCAGACAGACAGACACACAGATTGAGAAGAAGAAGGCACCTGGAAAGACAGGCACACAGAGAGACAGGAAGAAGGCACCTGGAAAGACAGACACACAGAGTGACAGGAAGAAGTCACCTAGACAGACACACAGACACACAGAGTGAGAGGAAGAAGGCACCTGGACAGACAGATGGACACACAGAGTGAAAGGAAGAAGGCACCTGGACAGACAGACAGACACACAGGGTGAGAGGAAGAAGGAACCTAGACAGACAGACGGACACACAGAGGGAGAGGAAGAAGGCACCTGGACAGACAGACAGACACACAGAGTGAGAGGAAGAAGGCACCTAGACAGACACACAAACACACAGAGGCAGAGGAAGAAGGCACCTGGGCAGACAGACAGACTCACAGAGGGACAGGAAGAAGGCACCTAGACAGACACACAGACACACAGAGGGAGAGGAAGAAGGCACCTGGACAGATAGACAGACACACAGAGTGAGAGGAAGAAGGCACCTAGACAGTCAGACAGACACACAGGGTGAGAGGAAGAAGGCACCTGGACAGACAGATGGACACACAGAGGGAGAGGAAGAAGGCACCCAGACAGACAGATGGACACACAGAGGGAGAGGAAGATGGCACCCGGACAGACAGACGGACACACAGAGGTAGAGGAAGAAGGCACCAAAACAGATAGACAGACACACAAGGTGAGAGGAGAAGGCACCTGGACAGACAGATGGACACACAGAGGGACAGGAAGAAGGCACCTAGACAGACAGACAGACACACAGAGTGAGAGGAAGAAGGCACCTAGACAGACAGATGGACACACAGAGGGAGAGGAAGAAGGCACCTGGACAGACGGACACACAGAGGGACAGGAAGAAGGCACCTAGATAGACACACAGACACACAGGGGGAGAGGAAGAAGGCACCTGGACAGACAGACAGACACACAGAGGGACAGGAAGAAGGCACCTGGACAGGCAGACAGACACACAGAGGGAGAGGAAGAAGTCATCAAGACAGACAGACGGACACACAGAGGGAGAGGAAGAAGGCACCAAGATAGACAGACAGACACAGAGGGTGAGAGGAAGAAGGCACTTAGACAGACACACAGACACACAGAGTGAGAGGAAGAAGGCACCAAAACAGACAGACAGACACACAGAGTGACAGGAAGAAGGCACCTAGACAGACAGACAAACAGACAGGGTGAGAGGAAGAAGGCACCTGGACAGACAGACAGACACACAGAGTGAGAGGAAGAAGACACCTGGAAGGACAGACACACAGGGTGAGAGGAAGAAGGCACCTAGCAGACAGACAGACAGACAGACAGGGTGAGAGGAAGAAGGCACCTGGACAGACAGACAGACACACAAAGTGAGAGGAAAAAGGCACCTAGACAGACAAACGGACACACAGAGGGAGAGGAAGAAGGCACCAAGACAGACAGATGGACATATAGAGGGAGAGGAACAAGGCACCAAGACAGACAGACACACAGAGTGAGAGGAAGAAAGCACCTGGACAGACAGACAGACAGAGTGAGAGGAAGAAGGCACCTGGACGGACAGACAGACTGAATGAGAGGAAGAAGGCACCTAGACAGACAGACAGACAGACACACAGAGTGAGAGGAAGAAAGCACCAAAACAGACAGACAGACAGACACACAGAGGGAGAGGAAGAAGGCACCTATACAGACAGCAGACAGAGTAACTTGGTTTTTATAATGCAAAGTTTGGGAAAAAGTACTCAACCAAGTAACCTCTTTTTTATTTTCTAATGCCAAGAGCTTGGGACATGCAATTTATTCTTCTAGAAACACTGCCTTGATACCTCACCCATATCTTCCTACCTCACTAGAAAGACTTTTCTTGACAGCATCAGGTTAAAGTTGGCTTTGTGTACACATGTTTTTGTAGTTGGTATTTTTCCTTTATCATTCATCATATATTTGGGAGGTGGGTGCAGTATAACATCTGAGACTACACACTCTGAAGCCAGGATGCCTGGGTTCAAATCCCAGTTCTGCTACTTACAGGCTGCATGACCTTGAGCTGTTAATTAATTTCTTTTTTTTCAGTTTCTTCATGAGTGAAGTAGTGCTAAAAATAATAATGACCTATGGTATTATGGGGATTGAATGAGACAAAATATTTAAGAATGTAACACAGTACTCTGACACAATGAATGCAGTTTTATCTATTTTATAATTGTATTTAATTACTGAATACTTATGTTTTTCATTAGCCTATAAGCTCCCTGTGCCTCTGAAAATCATTGCCTTCAGCATGTAACAGGCATGAGGAAATCATTTGTTGAATGAATGAATAAAAGGCCATTTGAAAGAGCTAATATGTTTGACTATAGAAATGTTTTCATTATTTTAATTAGGCATAAAAGTGGTATATTTTATTGTCTGCTGTCATGTATAAAGAAACCTTATTAAACTATAAAAATAAATATTCTTGGAAAAGTAGCTATTTACATTGAATGTTAGTCGAGATTTTCCCTATACCTTTTCAGTTTACAGGTCTATGACACAAATATCCTATTTGGTTGTCCTTTTACAATATACATTTTAAAATCACCCTAGAGCATGTGAATTTTGTTATTTGGTTTAGCAAAGGATACTTTGACAAGAATCTCAGTTCACTGAAATGGTGGTTGTGATGTAAAATTAGTATCTCAAACTCATATTGAATTGGTCACAAGAAGGCATATGCATTTTCACAATGTTAAGTTAATTGAGTTTATTTTGACATGGTCATAGTTGTTGTGGTTATATCAAACAGGGTTTTTTTCCTCCATAAAAAATGCGAAGGAAATTTTACACTTAAGAAATTAAGCCTATTTCTAAAGTGCAATATATATATATTTATATATTTTGAATTCTCACATAAAAGAAAAATGAAAATAATATTTCACTGAGCCTTCTCCCATTTTCTGTTCAATCCAAATGGAAAAAGTGAAGTCCTGGATTATTATACAAAACCATATGCCAGTTCTCAATGAATGCTCAACTTACATTCTCATTCTATTGTTCTTCTAAGTAGTTATTTTCACATTGAGTTAAGCTTTATTTTTCTGGATGATGTATATCATTTTAAAAATAAACCACATGAAATTTGAAGCAGTATCACTTTGACAATTTACATTACATCACAAACTGAATTTGATGCCAAATCTGATCTATACAAGCTGCAACTATGTTCAGCCAGTATTTGGGGTAGTTTGAATTTAATACCCAACTGGCCTAAATCTGACAGATTTAATTTTATTAATTCAAGAAAGTTTGCTCTGTTTTCCATATGTGCCAGAAATGATCATGGTTCATTGAGAAGACTGAAGGGAAGATTGCTGAATAAACCTTGATTAAGTACCAAAATGAAGGGCCACAATGATAGGAACTGATACATTAAATGCTACAGATTTTGTACTGATAAAAGTGCCTAGCAAAAACATTTTTACACTCTCGGCAAGTTATCATTGTTTACACAGCAGAACATAATTATAAGAAAGTGTGCTGTGCTCACTCGTATTTAATAGTGTAAAAGAGAAATCCATGGCTTGGTTTGAATTATCTGAGTATCTCACATATGCCAATGCCCAAGTTAATTATATAATGGCTGGGCCATCAAATGCGTTTTCACTTTACCGATCCTGCCTTGTCTTCAGCTGGTGCTGTCTTTACTTGGGCTGCCATGACAAAATGCCATTGATTGGACAACCTGAGCAGCAGAAACTGATTTTCCCACGGGTCTGGAGGCTGCAAGTCCAAGTCCAAGAGCCGCAGCCTTGGCTTCTACCCAGGCCTCTCTCCAGGGCTTGCAGATGGACACCCCCTCGCTGCCTCTTCGCACGCATGCCCCTCTGTGCTTGTGTGCTCCCAGATTCACTCTGTGTGTCCAAATTTTCTCTTCTGAAAAGGATATCAATTGGATTGGATCAGGGCCCATCCTAATGGGCTCATTTTAACTAAATCACCTCTTCAAAGTCCTTATCTCCAGGTATAGCCACATTATAGGGTCCTGAGGGTTAGATTTCCATACTGTGAATGAACATTGGGAGGACAAAATTTAGTCAATGGCATTGAAACGTTTATTTCCCAATGCTGACGTATTGAATCTCAGAGATTTCCCAAATATAATTACCACAATACTTTTAGCGTATTAAGCCGTAACAGCAGTTTTACCCCCAAATAGTGACTTTTTCTGCATTGTGTATTTGAAGTTGGATTAAAGGTACTGGGAGTAGGAATAATTTTTTGCCAAGCTAATAAACAGAACCAAGCAAATCCAGCCAAATATCTCCTTAGAATCTTTTATTACCATCCTTTTCTTTATAGTTAGTCTGTGAGGGCTCAAGGGTTCAAGTTTGCCTGTACCTCCAGTACTTACCACAGTGCAGATATAAGAGCACATAATTATTATTTACTTATTGAATGGATAAGTTAATGATTTTTCTAATGTATAAATCATAAAACAAGGATGGAATCTTCTTCAAATGTGGTCATTACGCTATTACAAATATGATCTATTGTAGAAGGTCTTTTAAAAATTTTTTACATATAGTATTCCTCTTTAATATCAACTGATATGAAGTTTAAATCTACAGAAATTAAAAAATTTAAATATACAGAAATGTGAAGTTTACATCTACAGAAAATTAAATTACTCATTTGGATAGATTGATTTAAACCCTAGTATATTATGCTTCCAAATTCTTCCCACTGATGACGCAAATGACTGTGGTTTTTCCGAGTGGTAATAAGTGCTCTAGCTCATTGTAGAAATATAGACATAACTGCGGTTGGTAATGTGGGCAATTTTACAGCATTCTGTGAAGATAAGATCATCTGTTGACAAATTGGGAAATAGCAATGGGATTAGTCAGGTATAAGAACAGCAGCAACACATTTTTAGATAGACTATAAATTGAAGTCTTGGTCACTTTGTGAGCACCCGTGTTCTTGGGTATAGTCTTCAGGAAGAAATCTACAATGACAATATAACTAAGAAACCTAATTTTTAATTGATGTTGTCTTTAGAAATTATAGGGTAGACAGAAAGGAGACAGGAAGAAATGAAACTGAAAGAATGAGAGGCTGACATGTGTTTTCAGCATGCTCCTGAAAGACGAGTTGGTCCTTGTGGCAAACACCTGGTAAAGATGGTGCATTATGCTAGAATAATGTTGGCATTAGTTTGCTAGGGCTGCCTAATGAAGTACCACTTTGTTTTCTCACCGGTCTGGAACCTCTATGTCCAAGATCAAGGTGTCAGTAGATTTCTCCCCAGGGCTTTCTTGTTGATTTTCAGGTAGCGACCTTCTCACTGTGTCCTCACCCTGTCTTTCCATTGTGGGCACCCCAGGATTCTCACAAATCAAACTGATTAGAACCCACCTGAATAATCCTCATTTTAATCAAATCACCTCTTTTTAAAGGCCCTATCTCCAAATATAGCTACATTCTGAGGTACTAGGAATTAGGACTTCAATATATGAGTTTCAACAGGACACAATTCAGCCAATAACAATGGCATTCATTTACATAGACCTGCTTAATTTTGGGTTTATAAATGTCCTCATCTTTATAAACTGACTTTCCACATTCTTTTTAATTGGGATAAACTAGATTGGCAAAATTTCCTCGAAGTCAGACTCAGGAATGTCCATTTTCTCCCTTAGGGTATTCCACAGGTATTTCCAAAGTCAACATGTTCTCACACGGAGTTATTGGTGATAGCCCAACTTTTCACCTCATGTGTTTCCTGCCTTTTTCTTCATGCCATCATTTATCCTTTCACCTACGTCTGGATCTCATCCTAGTCACATTTTCTTCACCACTTCCTTCCTTGTCATCAATTTGGTTGACTCTGCCTCCACAGTCTCTTACAAATCTCTCCCTCTGTCCATTATCATCTCATTGCTTTGCTGGGTCTCTGCTCTTTTGTCTCAATCACTGCGATAACTTCCCAACCTATCCATTCCATCTTTTGGACACAGCTGTGAGAAATTTCCTCTTGAAATGGAAGTGTGGCCAGTTTTTTCTTTAACTTCTTCAGTGGCTTCAGATGCAGAAGCTCAGCCCTGTTAAGGAGGTTCACAGGGCCTTTGTTTATCCCTCCAAAGCTCTCCCTATCTCGACCCCCAAACACAATATCAAGTCAAGATAGAGCCCATTCCCTAAACACGTCATGCTTCCCTCGTTTTAGCTCTGGTTGTGCTATTATCTCTTCCTAAGGTGACTTTTCCTCCTCTGGCCCTTCCTCTCCCAATAATGCTGCTTTGGTAAACTTCTACCCATCCGACTTTGTTCAGATGCACCTTCCCAGGCCATGAAGATGCTTTTCTCTCTTTCCCCTAGAGACCTCCACCACCTCTACTCTACCTCTTATAAGTCTGCTACAATTATTTGCTTTTCTGTCTGTCTCCCTTTCTCCCCTGAGAGCCCCTCAAAGAACTTTCCTGGTAATCTGTTAATTTTTATCTTTCTAGTGAATATAATGGGATTAGAACATTGCCCCTGAAGTCTGAATGCCTGGGTTTCATGAGGCTTAACATGGATTGCATCTTGGGATGTTTAAACTTGACACAAGGTGAAGTATATATACCAGTGTATTGAATTTTTTATTGACTTGAGAGAGAATGAATATACAACTTGAGAGAAAATAATGTGCTATGCTTTTTTCCTGAATTATGTAAACATATCATCACCACATGAGATATGAAAAGAAAAAAATTCTTTAATTGTTTCTTTTAAAAATTGCAGACCACTGGGAAGCATATCCAGGGTTATGGAGGTTACATCTCAGGACTATGGACACTCATACTTACTATCTTGCCAATTTAATCTTTCATTGGCCTTCTGTTAGCCTTCTTTTTAACAGAATCATTTTAACATATTGTCTAGTGCAAATGAGCACACTGCAAGCTCCATTGCGTGCTCAGACATGATTTAGTAACAACATGAGAGTTTATTCCTATGAAAAGTCTAATAACACTATCATTTAAGTGTCTCCTATCTACCATTATAGAATTTTATAATTTCGTTTTGGAATTATTCCCAAATATCATTATACCATCATTATAAACATATCAATTAAGAAGATATCTAATCTTTACTATCAGTTTTTTGGCACCAGACATTTCTATATTTATTTAAAAAATATTCAGTGTATGTTATCATCTGTTTTTTTTTCTTCAAAACAGATATACATTTTTAAGTCTTTGGGCCTTTATTAATTTCTTTATGTTAGAAATACTACCCTTTTCATAAGCAAAACATGAAACTAATAATTTAAACATGGAAATGGGACATAAGAGGCATATCATATTTGTCAGATATTATTTACCTTTTACATATCAATGTCATCACATAAATCACACAAACAAGGATAGTTTTAGATTGTTTTGGTGAGGAAGAATTTCAAATAACCAAAAGAAATCAACTGAATCCTTGTATCAGTAGTTGAATTTAGATCTCAGAATAATGTTCATTTCTGTAGTTTGGGTTCATGTTACAGATCATAAATCAAATTTTCTCTAATCCTTTAAGTGTCAAACAATTCTGTGAAAACAAGCCAAATACTTCCCTGTTTTACATAATGGGATGTGACTTCAGATAAACATTGAAGAACATGGATCGGAAAGAATGTTTCATTTAAAGAAATGCAAAAAAGTTGAACATGTAATATTTTCATAAATTTACTTATGCCCAGAAAGCAGAATACAGCCAAAGAGCAAGACATAAAACTTTCTTTGTAAATAATCACAAACATATTGCTGAAAAACACCCCCAAGGCATGCCTTTTTCCTACCGTAATAAAAACACAGCAATAAAAATAGTACAAGAAAAATAGTCACTCATAAACAGGAATGTGATTTTCTTAAAAAAAAAAACACACAATAGTGTCGCATAGTGTCTATCTATAGTTCTCAGCAACCTTTATGAAAAGAAACATTGACGTACAAATGACAAAATAGCGTCTATTTAAATTAACTTTGTACAATTGAAAATGCTATCTTTTAAATGACTTATCAATACCCACATTTTGGATTAAAATTTGGTGTTAAACCTTAAATACTTCAGCATGCTTCATCTAATCTGCATTTGATTTTCAAATGTAAAACCCTACACACTTGCCTAATTGTAATCTCAGCATTGGCATTTTTGTATAGTTGGATTAGCATGTTTTGGAAAGAAGATGGTAACTTCAGACCATTATCAAAACTCTATTACATGTTTTGCTGTAAAAAAAAAAAATGGGGTTGTTAAAAATGCTTACACTTTTGATTTTATCTCATAAGAATAATGCACCGTTAAGAAAGATAGAAATAGACCAAGAAAAGCTTTGGGATCTTTATCCCCTTCCCAGTCTAAGAATAGAAAGGAGAAAGGCCAAAGAAGGAATACACTGGGTGATGAAACATAATCTTTCTCAGTATTTTCCACCCAAAGTTCTTTGAGGAGGTAAATGCGCCTTTGGATTACAGAAATCAATGTACCTAATTTATTTAGATTTTTTCTTTTTACAAGACTTTTGACAAGATTTCCATATAAAGATTGGTGAAAGCAAAACAAAATCAAGTTGCCGTTGGATATAAGGGAATGTATGCTTTGTGCATAGAATTGGCTGAAAGATGGGAACCGATGTTAAAGATAATGGGGAATGCCTGTATGTAGATATGCACCCCAAAAGTTTCTTCTGAGGAAAGACGAAATGGAGTTAAACCGAAGGGACTTTACTGAAACCTCAACCAACAATGACATCCCCAAATGCCTGTGAAAGGAGCATAGAAAATAATTGTACTTGAAGTTTGATCCATATTTCAAATATTGATAGCTTAAGACATGGCATAATGGAAATCTCTCCTCACCAATCTTTCACTGTCACCAGCTAAAGAGTTATTTTCTTCTTTCTCTGTCCCCATGACAAGTCAGAAGTACTTAGAACATTTTATTTGAGTTCTCCACTTACATTTCTGCTTCTCACTAGAGGGTGAACTCTTGGAAGAAAGGGATAGGGCATGATTGACTTACATTTCTACGACTTTGAGCAATACGCGGGACAAAATAGGAGAACGTGCAGGCGTGTGCACGTTCACACACACACAGAAGTTCACTGCATTCAGTTCTTGAAAAAGAACTAAACCCATTTTGTAGCGTGCTTCACATTGCACCAAGAGTGAACAAGCTTTCTTTATGATGAAAAGGTGCTTTTCCTGACATCTCAATTTATAAAATGAACTGGTTATTTCTGTTTTTCTTTTTCTTAAATTTACACATCAGGAATAGGATTTCTTCTGCTAATTTCAAATGGCTTTGGAGGTCTTGTTTTTAAGAAAGTCCTCTGCGATAGGTTTGAAGGGGCACTTGAGACAGAGCCCTCTCCTACTCATTGCACTCCGGTCACTGCACAGAAGTAGGAAGGGGCAGGTAAGTGTGGAGACAGTAGCCCTGTGATATTAGCCTGTCCTGTCCACAGTCCACCGCAGAAGTGGAGAGGAAGGAAGGAAGCTAGAAAGTTGTCAGAAATGGGCAGTCATTAAGTCCATGAGCACCTAAGTTTCGTCTTTTAAAGCTCATCACAAATCTAATGCGAAAAGCCTAAAATTGAATTGGAAACAGAGATATCCCTTATGACACATAATATGAAATGAATACCTTTGTCTATTTAAAATCTTTACTGACTGTAAACTCTTTGGGGGGGGCAAAGTTTTATTAACATTGCTAGGCTTTTTATCTAATGTCCTAGCACATAGAAAGTATCACTATATATTCATCATATTAGTTGAATGATTGAATAAATTTTAATAATACTTAGGACTGAGCAAACATATAGGCAATTCCTAATGCAAACAAGGTGAACTCTTTGCTGCCTGGAATTCTCTGAGGAGTGATTAGAAGATTTAAAAAAAAAAAGAGTTAGTAAATAAATTTAGGTTGCAAGATGATTGTTTGCAAATCAGAATTTACCATAGTTATACGTTACACATAGTGACTGGCACAGACGCTAAATCCTAGTTTACCAGCAATTTAACAAGCACAGAACTCATTAATCATGCCCAACAACGTTTCTTTAAGACAATGCAGATTAACTTTCAATGGAAGTCACTGGCCATGATTTAAATTCTTTAAGGGGAGAATTTTGAGACGTTTATCTAGATAAATATAAACATACACAAGAAATTCTTCAGCATCATTAGCCATTAAAGAAATCCAAATTAAAACTATAATGTGATAGTAAAATGCCTGTATCAGAATGGCTAAAATTTTTAAAAGACTAGAAAATAGTTTCTCATACAATGCTTGTGGGAATATAAAATAGTACAGCCCTTCTGGAAAAAAAAAAGACAATTTCTTATGTACATACAATCAGTTTCTGTTAGCCACAAGGACAAAAAACTAAGTTGAATTACATGGAAGCACCCCAAAACGAGATACTCAAAAGTTACCTACTTAACTATTGTTACATAAAAGGCGTAATGCTAGTTTTTATTTTAATTCAAGAGATCGTCAATAATTAAAAAATTGAACTCTTAAGAATAAATAATAAAAACCCTAAAATGTAATGAAACCCAACGCCATACTATATAGAGTTTGTATAAAATGGCTCATCCAACTGAAAGAACAGAGGACGTGAAAACAGTGGCTGGAGATTTCTCCATAAGGCATTTGTGGGAAATTTATCTTGGAGACAGGCAGTTTTAAGAGCAAAGGAGGAATTCCTTTTCCAGAGTGCAGGTCTAACTTGATAGAACTGCTACTTCATATAGCTTAGGTATTTTAGAAATATTTTCTGAGGGTTTCATGTTCCTATACTCACTGTGAAATTTGTAAGGTGCTAACAAAATAATCTATTGTTAAATCAATACAAATTATGGTGTATTTATCTTATGGTGAGAGATCGTGTTAAGATAGAAAAAGAAGCAAATCTTAGGTGCAGCAGAATGTCCAGAGAAGTGGGCTTGTTCATTCAGTCTGGATTTTCCTGTATGTTGTTGACCTTGACAAACGCATGTATCAGCACGATGATTCTCAGAACTGTGAAGTACTATTACTAAACTGATCCCATATGGAAAAGTTGCGATGTTTTGGCCAGGCATAACTCTTTAGGTGGTGGTCCATATTCAGATACGATACAAGTCTTTGAAGTTTAGAAAGAAACAACAGAGGTTGTTCCATCATCGGGTCAGGACAGCAAGACATTTTTGCATAAAATGCTCCAACCACGGACAGGTTACTTGACGTTTCTGTCTTGGTTTCTTCATTTGTAAAGCAGAGATCAGAATAGCCACTGTTGTTCTCTGGCTTAAAATGAGATAAGCTTGTAATACACATCAAATAGTGCCTGATATATGTTAAATGTTCTATGAAAGTTGTTATTATAGTATAATAGCATATAGTAGTGTAATGCCTGCTAGTCACTGAATGTGTGGTCTATAATTAAGTAGCACTGACATCACCTTGTTAGCAATGAAGAATCTCCAGCCCCACCGCAGACCTACTGCACTGCAAACTGCATTTTAACAAGATCCTCGGGCATGCACGGGAAATTTGAGAAGCGCTGGTGGGTGCGGTGGACTCATTGAGGTGTTTCTCTAGCTTCTATGGAGTGCTGCCTGCCTTAATCCTCACAGCTAGCCTAGCTCCCTGGCTATAACTGAGTGGTCTAAATAGGGCCCCCTGTCCTGATCACACACAATTTTTTTCTCTGTCAAGGATTTAAACTGAGCAAGATACAGAAACTGGGAAGTGGTTACCGAATCCTGCTGGCAGCGGAGTTCTAGAGAGAAAGTCTACAAACTCTAGCAGTTGAAATGACAAGAGTTGTTTGTAGCCATTGAAAAGAAAGGGTGCTGAGGGAGGGAAGGAGGATAGGAGAGAGAAGGAAGGAAGAAAGGGAGGAAGGAAGAAAGGGAAGGAAAGGAGGAAGGAAGAAGAAAAAGAAGAAAGATAGCTGTCTTTAATTTCTGTTCTCTTCCCTTGCTGCCCTAAAGCACTTGCTATATCTCTTTCTCTGGATGGTCTTTAGTCAACTTAGTGTTCCGGGGTCCTTATAAAAATTTCTCTATTGGTCATCTACAGCAAACCCACAGCCAATATCGTATTGAATGGAGTTAAATTGAAACCATTTCCACTTAGATCAGGAACTAGGCAAGGTTGCCCATTGTCTCCACTGCTCTTCAATATCGTAATGGAAGTTTTAGCCATTGCAATCGGGGAAGAAAAGGCGATCAAGGGTATCCACATAGGGTCAGAAGAGATCAAA